>JAZHYW010002068.1:0-111541 GCA_037355805.1 Ixodes ricinus | reverse complement strand
TAGCTGGTCGGTTGTATTGCTCCTGTTAAGTGTCCTGTTCAGGCCAATCCTGCCTACACCGAAGGCGATGACAATGAGTGTTTTCTTAGCACTGACATCAGCAACATAGAGCACTCCAACGAGACGACCCGGCAGCAGCGTTCATCGACCGCAGGGGACAACAAGTACGGTTCCTTGTGCTTTCCCTAACGAATACGCGTATTTTCTTCATGCAGCCAAAGGGTGCTGTCAAGAAGAACTTCGTCAACAACAACACAGCGTGGCTGTTGGTTATTCCTTCCAGCCTACGAGAAGATATCTTCGATAAATACCATGACGATCCAATGCCTGGGCACCTGTCCTACAACAGGACGCTCGCCAGGAATGAGAAAAAGTACTACTGGCGGAAGCTACCGAAGTCCGTTAACCCCTGCACTCGATCATGCCAGAATGTCAGCGACGAAAGAAACCGGGGACGACGCCGCCAGGACTTCTGCATCTGGTTTCTCCCCTTCAACGTTGTTCCAGCAGATAGGAATGGATTTACTTGTCAATTTTCCATTGTCAACGTCGGCGAACCGCTGCGGTCGTAGTCGCCAAAGAAGATATTTCACGCGATACGCCGAAACAAAAGCCCTTCCTTCAGGGACTGCTGTGGAAGTCGCCAGATCTTTCATCCCAGGGCATCGTCCTCCGGCGCGGCGCTTCCTGAAGTATCTGGTTACACGATCGCGAACGATCGTTCCTGATGGCACATTTTGTGCCAAGAGATCCTCCGCTCCAACCACACCAACCACCGGCGAGCCACATCGTACCATCATCAAAATAATGGGCTGATGGAACGCCTAAACCGAACTATCCCGACATGGTGTCGATGCACGTCATCGTAAAACTGGAAACTGGGGCAGGTCCTGCCGTATGTAGCGTTCGCCTTAAAAACGCTGATGCAAGCGACCATTAATTTACATCATTCCGGCTGGTGCGTGGTCGCGGTGACAACGATAGCGACCATGCTTCCTGGAGTGCCAGCTGGTGACGAAAACAACGACGCCCATGATTTTGTAGGCAAAGTCCGCCAGCTCGTCTAAATCATAGTCGGATATAGCTGTCGCCATTACTGGCCGAGGCCCCAGCCTTCGTTGTCTGGACGTTCACTTCCCAGCTGGAGACCAGAGCGTGGTTATGTGAACACCGATACGACGTCGTGGCCTCCTTTGAAAGCTTTAAGCGCTGCCTGGACCTACTAGTTCCTTCGGTTCTCGGAGATCTCAACTACAACCCAGTGCCGAGGAAAGGCGCGCATCATTGCAACACCGACCATGGTGGAGTAGTTCACGTCGTTTGGCTCAAGAGGTGCCCATGTTCAATAGGACAGTTGACTTTATGTGCTGCAAGTGCTTTCTAGATTACCGTACTTTGCCCTCAGGGCGTTTCTTTTAAAGGTGTGGCCAGCAATGCCCCCGGCCTCAGCTGTGAAGTAGGCAGCGCGTTACATTGCGGTTAAGTGCTTTCTTCACGCAGGCGAGGAATCAGACCTGTACGGAAGTACGCTTTTGTTTCTGTTCTGTAAATGTTACGTTCTGGCAAATTCGAGAACCTGTTGCTTAAAGGTTAAACAGCGCAGAAACACCGGACCAGGTAAGACACGACGCGCTCTGTCTGGCGTCCTCATTACTATCCGGCTGTTTTCGCGCTGTTTTAGACTTGGTATGTCTACCAACTGTAGGAAGGCACCAGCTTTGGCCTGTTGTATATTAGGTTACACTCTAAAATATACAAGATGACCTCCAAGGGACTAATAGCGTATTTGGTCATCTTAACTCCCAGTCGCTCCCTGAAAGGACCATCTGGATCAATCTAGGTACACCACTTAAGCTAAGAGCTAACCGAGGGGCGTGCACGAGAAAAAGCAGCCATTAGTCCTCCTCCAGAGGGTGCAAATACTGATTTAGTCCCCGAAGTCAAACTAGAATGCTCGCCAGGACGCTTGATATTTCCTTCTTTAGGGATTGGCACTGACCTTCAACGCTATGAAATTAATTGACCAAACTCACTTTAAAACTGGCGATATTCTTTTTAATTTGCCACGATCGTTCAGAGCAGCACATGGTAGAGTTTCGCGCGTTGTGTGAATGCAGAGTCAGCGAATGTGTTGACTCGACTTTATCCAACTATCTCGTCGATCAATGTTGTGTTGATATTTGACAAAGTCCCATTCACGTAGTTAGCCTCGCAAGTGCAAACAATGAGCATTTATCCAAACGCAACACCTTCAAATGCTAACACGTATTTTGTTTTCTCGAATGAAGGCTTAAGAGTTTATGCCAAAGGCGCTTTATACACCGGAATCTCGCAGTCAGAGTACGTGGCTCCTCCATCATGGTGTCGAACCCGAAATAATTTTTTGTTCCGGTTTTTCGTTCCGTTCGGAGAAAACGGTTCAGCTCCGGTTTCAACTCCGGAGTGGAAAATATAAAGGTTCAAACCGGTTCGAACCGGTTCGTACTCATCTACGGCCAAAACAATTGGCGGCAGCGAAAGATACAGCATGCATATTTTATAAAAGTGTTACATATAGGAAGCAAAGGCTCACATTACTGTGTGGAACGAACGAGCTAGTGTTGGGGCACCTCGGGACGTTGGAGTGAAAGCGCAGTTCAGTGTCAGGCAGCTGACCGAAGAAGCAGGACGATCGTCAAGCATATCCGGGGAAAACGGCACCACTGAGAACTGATGTAAATGAACATTTTTAGAACAGAACAGGCTCGCTTCGTGCTGACCTGGGTCGCAATCGTCTGCCAGGACCTATCTGCGCCAATGTGTAGAGTTCTGGATGCGCAATCCCATCTCTGCCAACAAACTGCAACACGGTCCCTTGAAATCCGCGGCTGCTTGTCTAGCATTTCCAGGAGCGCACGCTGTAGTCCAAGTGGGCTACTAGAATCTCGAACGGCCACGCCAAGCCTCAACCTCTCTTTCCTTGAGAGGAGCGCTTCCAGGGCGTCTTCCGGATCATCTGGAGCCGCCGCAAGAGTCAGAAGAAAGGGTACGACGCTTTTCGCTCGCATTGCAGAGCTGTGATCCGCCTCCAAAGTCTTTCTCCGATGCAGCATGGCCCGGTACTTTATGCTCAGGGGTAAGAAGAAAGGCGGTATCAGGGATTAATGATACACCTGTTGCACTAAAGGCATCCGTGTCAAAAAAGTTGTCGCTCCCTCTTTTTCATTGACTGGACCCGCCAAATGCTATACGCAGCGATGATATCTTGGAAGAGTTCATACAACATCCCAGCCATGTTCCGTAAACATCTCCTACGGAGCTGTTCCTTCGGCAATGCCTTTGTCACCATTTCCGCCGGGCGTAGCTGATACTGCAAGGATTTCTGACTTCCGCATCGTCTTCAGTCCGCACCTGGAGCTTTCCTTGAAACGAACCATCCAGTGAAGCCTTGGTTCAGGTAGCCTGATGAGCATAGGCAGCGTGGAAATCCACCGCATTGGACAATCGAGCACTGGTTTCTTCAACCCTACCTTTCCGACCGAGGACATAACAGATTGAACACGTAGTTCTCAACGCTGCGGCTTTCTTCAACAATGTGCCCGCAGCCTGAGCCTCTCAAGGCGTCACTGACTGCCAGATGCAGCGTATGAGCGGCGCGCCTCATCCCTTATAGCAAACCAGAATCATCAAAGAGTGCGATCTCAGGATTCTCCAGTAGAGATTGCAGAGCGTGCGACTCAACTTCAGGGTCACTATAGCCGACGTCTCTTTCAGAGTCAGAACATTCCTTGTCCATTCCACCGAGGAGACGCAAGCTTTCACCATGTTGGCACCATTGTCTGTCGTGACGCTGTATACCTGGCTAACGTTGGGATTGAAGCGAAGAGTGCATCTATCACCTCTGACCTCATATGTTGCCCCGTGTGCCTTTCAAAGAGTTCTCTCATGGTCAATGGCTGGAACACCAACCTTCCTGTTCAGCATACTGCACGTTGATCCCAAGCAGGAGCGGTCCAGTCGCGATGCGCAGTCGAGCTTCAACGCAAAACATGCGGTTTTTCAACGTCAAACTTGACTGTTATGGGAAAACCTGATAATGGAACTTTACAAAGCTTTCCGCTACCTATTTTGCTCTACTCTTTGACTTCACAAATGAACGAAACACCGCAAAAATAATTTATCAGTTTTGCCCAGGAACGAAACAATAATTATTACAAGTCCGGTTCAACTCCGGTTTGCGCGAAAATAATTTTCTTCTTTTGCGTTTTTTTGTTTACTTTCTAGGCTACTGTGTTTTCGCCACGTCCTTTTCACGCGACCTGACTCTCGTATGAACCGAAAACCGCATGGAAAACATATCGGTTCGCCCGGAGCAAAAAAATTAATTTCGTTCCAGTTCAACTCCGGTTCGCGCGAAAATAACGTTTTTTTTTCCGGTTTTCGTCCACGTCTCGGTTCCGGTTCCACACCCTGCCCTCCATCGATAAAACTGAGTTACCGAGAACAAGTCGAGACATGTTTCGCGTCCCCACGTGACCAACTATTCTGGGTAGTGCTATGTCGAACACAAAATACTCAATGACACACTTAATGATCGAAAGTTTGTATCAAAAGTTCATTCAGAAGCAGTATCCGGACGCCTTCATGCCATCGTCGTCGCTGTTTCAGATAACATTCCAGATGAACAACGAAGAACGACCCACAGACCGGAACATCATCCTTGGCAATACCTACTAATACAAACAAGACGATCTAAAAACAAAGAAGAAAACACTGGAAAAGCGTGAAAAAGTTAAAAAATACAACAAAAAAAAAAAAAACGCGTCACTCGTAGGGCACTCGTTAGGCGTGTTTAAAATGGAAACTTCTGCAGTCCTTAGGGCATTGCTGTGTCCGAGTGTTCTTGTAATGCGAGAAGAAGAACTGCTCAGTGCGCACCCCCCTCCTCCTCCTCTGCTCTCCTCGAAATCCCCCCCCCAACCCGCATTTTGGGAGGATCGGGCAGATAGGGTGCGTCGGGAAATGGGTGGTGGGGCCTTCGGTTTCAAAAGAACCCTCGCAAGGGCTACTTGACCATAAAGGCATGTTCACACATTCTGCGGAGCGCTACAAGCATAGTGCTATACTATCGCGCCAAGCGCGTGCTGATGAGCCACCAGAGTTGTATTGCACCATCAAACTGTTGCTCCTGGCAGACGATAGGTAGCTGACGACACGTGAGCGGCGATACATCAGCGGATTTGCTGCATGTGAAGACCGGGTTTAATGGGCATTATGTTTATTCTGAACCTACACTTGACTTTCTTTTCTGCGTTCTTAGCTGGAGCTCGTGCCGCCAATCGAAGCGACAGATGAAGCACGCGCACACTGGGTCTGTAATGCGCAGCGAACGGTCTACTAAAAAGTGAGCATTGCGCTGGTCTGCTGTCAACAGATTGGGCTATGGGCCGTTCGTCGAAAGACAGTTCGTAACAGGCAATTCGTAGCAGGGCGATTGGTCGCTAGAGCAATTCATCATAGGGCTATTCGTCAGTTGGGGCATCTTGTCGAAAACTGGGTTTTACTTTTCTAGTTTATATTTTTTATGAAAGTTGAGAGGAATTCGAGAAAGGGGAGGGATGAAACGGTGTATATAGATGTAAAAGTTCAGAGCCTTCCAAGAAAAGTTCGAACACCGCCTTTTTGTCCGCGTTCTTTGGAGTGTCGGAAGGGTCGGGGCCTTCTAAACATGTATGCTGTGTTCTATTCTATTGGAATCGTTCACGATCCTTTCAGGTTTCTATACTCTATTCACCCTTAATCTGACAGTGCACGGAGTGTGGTGTGTTCAACGGGCCAATCTTATCACTCAAGGCCAGTGTGTGGAGGTGGTTTAGCAAGCGTGCGGCTTTTTGTTTTTTCCTTGTTACATCTTCGTTATTTTATTTTCGCCTATTTATTTTTTTTAGAAAAGTCCAGAACAAGCTTTCAAGACTTACAATATAAAGTTTATAAAATCTCTGTAAACGGAGATGTATATGCAAGAGTTTTCGATGCAAATAAAACTCTTTTCGTGAGCTGACACCTCTGTGGTTGGCCTATCAAAATTACTGAAACATATTTATAACTCGGCTGTGGCGTATACCCACAGAAGTAGACAACGTCTACTACGAAAGTAGAGCATTTAAGCTAAATCATAAACATTATGCTACAAATCAAAATACCAATTGGGGGAGAACCTTCGTTCGTACTTAATAAATTTGAAACAATATACTCGATAAACTGTGAAAATTAGACACATGTGAAGCTTTTAATAGGGTGACTAATTGCCCTTTTACGAATTGGTCTATGACTAATTGCCCTATGCGATGAATTGCCCTGCTACGAGTTGCCCTGCTGATGAATTGTCTTTCGACAAATAGTCCTACAGACCCACAGATCACATGTTATATGTGAATCATTGTAGCAATAACGTAGCCTATTTGTTATTTTATAGTGCATGTGTTATATCATGATGCCACTTTCACGTTGCCACTTTCACTAATCATCCCAAATCCATCGCGTACAGGCAAGAAGTTGCCTGGTGCCAGAATTAATGGTGCTTGGACCACGACCGTTTGCACAGACGTCCTAGTGTAAAAGCCATCGTCGACGAAGTGCATTCTTCGAATTCTGCCTTATCGCGGATTCTACAGCTCAGGAACTTCGATTTTAAGTCATCCTTCAATGCGATGAGCATCTATGAGGCAATAAAGCTACGTTCAACCTGAACTTTACAATTTTTTCTGAGATTGAAGTACATTAGGCAACCAATAGAGACATGAGCGGAAAATTGTTTTTTTCAGTTGTGCGCAAATTGTGGGGCGCAACTCGAGATCGAAGAGGACTACAATCATGATTCAGCGATTTTGGCGAGCCGGGGCCAAAATTGAAGGATTAAATTTAGTTCCGAGCGGTCAGAAATGCAAGAGCAACGTTTGAGCCGCAGGGGTTCAAACTGCAGGACTCAACGAGTTGGCCTCAGAGGTACATTTGGTACAACAGGTTGAAGTTGAGGCTAGCTGGGTATACCGAATTCTACAAATATCGTCTAGCTGACCGTTTGTTTGCGGTTCATTTGAAATGGTGTAACAGTATGATCCCTGGAACCAAGTGCAGGGACCGGCAGGCGATCCTCAGGGTCTCAATTCAAACCAGGCTAACAGTTCGTTCCAGAGGACCCCATGCAATGTGGCTAACAGCTGGTCCTCAGGGTGTAGCCTTGAAGCGGTGCAGACAGTTAGTCCCAGCGGTGCTAGTGGAGGACTAACATGGACGGCGGCGCAGCAGTTCTGCCATCTTTCCGTCGCTCCCCCTAGGGGACCTAGCTGGATGCCGGCAACATATTCGTCTTCCTGAGGTAAGCAAAATCACGCTCCCTGATTTTTCTCAAAGTGAAGAGATGTCCTACGTGCCGAAGCTTCTACGCCGATTGTTCCAGAAGCCCACGCGTGTACATAAGGTGCTCCGCGTGGCGAGCTAGAGTCAAGCTTGCCAAGCGGTCGATCCTGCTGTTTCGCTGACATTGATGCCTGCGACGCTAACCTACTTCTCTTTGTTGTTAAGCAGAAGTTGGCCCCATTGACCGTTCCGGTTTCTTCAGTTATTTGCCGTCTCATCATTTGCCATTCGTGACAATATTCACTATTATGATTGGTGGGCACCGGAGAGGAGTCAAGATAAGACGAGAGCGTATTTAGTAATGCTCTTGGAGTAAGTCACGCAAGTCAATTCGGTACACTGATTGAGCAGGTTTAATGGATGTCTATAGCGCCTAGCTTAGGGAGGAAGAGAGATTTGCGGGAGCCCGAGGCTTGTCGTGTGCGCGTTACTCAGAGAGAGAAATACGATTACAATTGCACTTGGGTAAAAAGTATTCAATTAGATCGCAAAGTAAAATTAAATGGACATTACTTCGAAAAATAACCATTACTATCCAATTAATACAGATTTTAAATTGGGAAGATTTTTCTTTCGGTATCAAACGTGTCTGTCGTGCTATTAATGATGGTTATCTGAGACAATGAAAGAGAATTCTAGTGGGAAACTAGTAGGTGACAGGTTAAGTCCAGGGCAGGAAAGGGATTCGGGGGAGCTAAGAAGCAAATAGATTGCTGGAAATGAGAGGAGATATATCTCCATCTTCCAGTATCCCTTACTGCTTCCTGCTTTCACTGCCTTCCCTCGCACTGAACTCTTAACCTCAAAGGTGCCATTACGAAGGGACGGAGAAAAACTTATTTGTACAGGAACATGGGCTGTTAGGCGAGCAGAATTGGCTAAAAACAATATTTCGGGAGCTTCATCCAGATTGCAGTACTAAATGGACCAAAGAGGATATAGCTTTGTCACTAGAAACTAGAGTAACCTTTATACGCTCTTTTTTGGTTTGCGCAAAACTCAGTGGATCCTCTTTGGTCAATGCCGGAACATCTCCGGTTAAAGGGTGAGCTCGCTTCATTTCTGGTTTTGGAAAAACAATGTAGCCCTCTTCAGCATCACCGGAAGACAACGCGTCGATATTACGACGCAGTTCTGTCTAAATGTTT
Source organism: Ixodes ricinus (assembly GCA_037355805.1). NCBI lineage: Eukaryota > Metazoa > Arthropoda > Arachnida > Ixodida > Ixodidae > Ixodes > Ixodes ricinus. Next base: position 102,995 of record JAZHYW010002068.1, on the reverse strand, counting down.
CTTGAACCGTCTGGCACACCTTTGCAACTCTCCAGCCTGCCGAATCAGCTGATGGAGCGGGCGAATTCAGGCGCAACCAACAGCGCAGTCAAGGCTTAAATGGTCCGGCAGGGCGTGCCGATATTGTGCTAAACGTCATCACCATTGCCTCATTTGCTTGTTTTTACTTCTCCGGGTGAACGTAGCGCATGACGTCACCAACGTTACCTATCGCGTACAGCGCTGTTCACGCGGTTGGCGTAATGCGCCTGCGCAGTGCGTCGTTGGGAGCTGTCCGGCCGCCCTCCGTGGTCCCGCCGTTACCGCCGTCTTCTGCGTCACAACCGCCGTCGTCGTCTCACCGTTTGTGATTATTGCCCTCTCGGAGTTTCGTCCACACTACGGACACTACGCACGCAGACGTATGCCGCAGTTGTGCAGACGTAGTCGAATGCGGAGACACCAAAACGTGGTGAAGAGCGCGGTCCAGACGACACTTGCACCTACCACGCCCGCCCCAATCCCGCCCGTCGTTAAGCTGAGGATCACGTGACATCTCGTACCACGTTATGGCCATATTCAGGCTGCTTGAGGTCAATGTTGCCGGACGGAGCCGAAGTTTTGGTTTCGATTTCCGCTCGTGTTTAAAATGGAATTTAAATATATCTATTCCATTTTTTGCGAAGCAAACGACGCAGTGTCTTCTACTGGGGCTTTTAATTCAAAATCACTCATTATCACGAAATCTTGGAAATTAAACGGAGTTGCCCTTTAATGTGTAATTTTTATGCTTTACTTATCATTTTATTACCATAAGAGTGAAGTAAGTCTGTCAGTGCTATAAGTGGCCATTTCCAGTAGTATAGTCTGTATATTTGATTTCGGAAATTTAGAGAAACTCGCCGTCTTGTTCAGAACCGGAAGTGGTCCGGGCTATTTGCACCATAGTGTTATTATGATGTACGTTAGAGGTTCAACTGGCGTTATGTTTGTGGAACTCCCAGGATGACAAATTGCAGCAGACAGCCACCTGATCAATTTCTGAGGCGCTCCCGTGCATTTCTATTGAAAACGCCCGTGCGTTTTGTCTGTTCACCAGAAGATAACACAAATCACACGTGTTATTTTGGTCGTTACGAATAGTATGCACCTTCATTATCATACTAGAAGTGTAATTGCTTTAGTGGCAGTATTTTAATGCGAAAGCATTTACTGTCCCATGGAGCGAACCGGCGCTATCAGCTTTTGAAACCGCGACGCGAACGGCACCTAAATTGCCCTGTATCATTGGAGCGAAGCCTGTCGGTCTGTAGCAGCGATTTGATGGATAGGCTCCCATTCGCTGGCGAGCGTGATAGTCGAGCTACGCGTCTGTTTTCCACGTGCCGCCGCGCCGCTATTCACCGAGATAAGATCACGTGAGGAGCAGACTCCAAATGCCGTGCAGAAAAGCCACCGGTACGGCCGCTTCGCCAATGGTACAAGCGCCTCGGCGTACGTTCCCCTGCCCTTTTGCCTACTCCTCCTTTCCTGTTTTCCAGGAAACAGGTAGAAAAGAGCGCGGCGCCGCTATTCGCCGAATTCAGTCCCGTGAAGAGCAGTCTCAAAATTCAGTGCAGGAAAGCCGGCGGTATACGGGGATGAACGCGCAACTCTGGCTACCGTTTGAGCCGACCGACACGTGGAGCGGCTCTGTTTACCAACACGGCCGAAAGACCGCGCATGCACAGAAGCTATGTGGGCAGAAGCGGCCAGGCTCTCCGTATTTTCGCCATTGCGTTGTGCTGGCGTGCGCTCGTTGTTGACGTTGCAGGGATGCTTCTAGATTTATTTGTGCGTCGTATTTCCTGCCAACGTATGTCGTGTATTATGCCCGACTATTTGAGCTCGCTATCCGAGCCTGAACGGCAGCGGTATTGAGACAAACTATGCGTGGACGGCGTCGCCTTCGACGATCCGTACGCCGTAAGCAAGGCCTGCTTGAATTCCGACGTGAAGTTTCTGACAACGACGTCGATGGCCTTGTCGTTCAGACGAGCGCATTGATGTGTGAGTGATTAACTGGAACCGTCGCAGTGAAACAGGTTGGGATGATTCACAAACGTTTGTGCGCAAGGTACGAGTAAATGTTTATTGATTCTTCATATTCCCGCAACCACGAAACATCAATATTATAATAAAATATGACAAGAGCCGAGCTTTGCAAGCCTCCACAGTTTATTCGACTCTGATACTGTAGTTGGCTATAGTCGCTGACAGGCTAACAATGAACCCGTTTCCAGTAGCGAGCGCCGTCTCCGGAGTTGTCTTGCACTAAAAACGAAGGGCAGCCCAACTTGCCTCCGCCCGTCAGAATACATATAGCATCGTGCCAGTTTTGCTGATCTTCCTTGCCTCTTATGCCCCATGCTAGCGTTTACTCAGACGAAAATCGCCAAACACGACGAAAATACGCGCAAAGATAGGTGCTGAATGTGTTGGTCAACCTTTGCTTGCCTTGCGAAAATGGCGACAGCAGGAATCGAGGCCAGGGGAGCGGAGTACACATGAGCAGAAAGTCACTGGAAAAGAATAATTCAGGAGAGGCTCAGCCTCCAACACGCACTCTTGGCCTTTCGCCGGCCTAGGATTGCGCGTGCAATGCAGGCTTTTGAAGACAGAAAGTCCTCCTAGAAGAGGCGCGTACACTGAATCCTTAAGCCGCTGTCGCACTTCTCAGTGCATGGAACAAAATAAAGTCAGTAGACACTTTGTGACGCATATTTTTTTGATTCATGACGGTCATTTCAGTTTGGTCATAAGCAGTTCTCTACAACACGTTCAGCAAGCATACAATGCACGAAGAGCTTGTCGGGCACCGTCATTATCGAAAGTCATGACGGCAAGCGAATGTGATCTTCACTGCACATATGTTTCTTGATCATCTCTCTCAGTGTCGATGGCCTCAAAGGCGCAACCAGTCAGAACGAAGCGGCAACATCGGATAGACGTCTTGATAAAGTTCTATTCATCCAAGGTGGTCTGAAGACGATTCTGTGCTACTGTGTTTTGACTGGGCCTGATTTATACAAATAAACGCTTACGCAGCTCTTTCTTTCAATTCCTGCTTCGCAACGTGCTAACGTCTCGAATGTATAGGCCTCGAATCCTAAGTTTCAGAGTATATCCAGCTTGTTCCTTCATCAGTAAACAGACGGTCGCCATTATTACGACATATATGACATTTTTCATATGATGGAACAACAGTTGATCAAAGTGGCCAGACTGCATTTCGGAAAGGGTCTATTTTTGACCCGTAGCACCCACAACAACATTTTCTATTAAATATGTCATGTTACGAATACGAGTATAACTGAGTCGAAAGTCAAATCTCACTATTTCATGCCCCTCTAAAAATAAAGATAAATAAATAAATTGGTAAGAATGCCTTATGTAAATGCTTACTAACTATTTGTTTTCCATATTTTGTAGTGGCCGCCGCGGCCATGAACTCAGACTTAGGGCTAAAATTAACTTAAAGTAACTTCCTTTATAATTACTGATCCAATGAAAACCATTGTATTAAACTGCACAGAAGAAGGACGTCACTAAATCTCTAAAATTTGGGAGTAGTTATCTGTAGAATAACAAGTAAATTAAGTTAATTCCAACGGCAAGTATGCATATACATTAAGCTTTGAAATTTTAGATTAGTACCTTGCATGGTACTCGTGGAAAGTAATATGAAAGACAGATGAATTGTGTCGCCAAGTAAAGAGACAATTAGATAAAAAAGCGAGATCCGAAAACGTTATTTGCAGAATATAGTAATCGCTAAGTTTGTGTACAAGTGTACAATTATACCCATTACACGTTTTAGCAGGGCGTGTGATTACAAATATATCACTTAAAATAGCAGATTGCCGGGCTAGTAGGTTAATTAATCGTCATCGTGAAAAAGAGAAAAAGCCGGATTTATACGGAGAAACACGCCCACAAAGCGCAGGTGCTAAATGGAAACCCATGTTGATTTACCGATGCCAACAATCCTAAATCTTTTCGGTTCACCTTACATTGGAAAACACAACCAACCTTGACACCGCGTTAAAACGTAAAAAACAGTTTTTTTAATAAACAGTCGCTGTTGAAGGTAACCGCATGAATCGAGTTTTGTCAAGAAATACGTAAAGAAGTTTGTGCCATTTGCTATTAAAGTTGTTAAGTGGTCCTCTGGACTGTGGGTCGTATTTCATAGGTCAAACCGAGCGTTGCCAAAATGATACACAGTGAGAGCATGCGCTCTCACTCGAACAACTGCGGTTTGCACCTTGTCAGTGCTCTACAACGCATGTGGTTGTTCTATTTGACTGGATGGGGCGCAAGTGGTTAGGGTGCTGCAAAGAGAGGTTGGGAAGGGAGTTACTTGAGGCGACGAAAACGAATGCATGCAACAGAGGACACTTGTACTAGTGTCGCCTCCGTACATGTGATAAAGAAAGTGCTGAAGTTTATTAGGGATGAATAGCCTTTGTAAGCGTACCCGACGCTAGTAATTGCCTGTTTGTGTCGCGTACTCACCTGACCCACGTTGTAACACTTCATAAACGAAAAATAACGTCTTTGCTACGCTTCCAATGCGCGGTGTCCAGGTAGATTGTATCTATTTACGCTACGGTGTAAGAGTGTGATTGTGATGAACATTGTTTTGTGTTTTCTGAACTGTTCAATAAAGATTAATTTCCAGTTAGCGCCTGTCCTCGTGTCTGTGTGTCGTTTCTCCGACTCAGTCCGTTTTGTTTTGCTAGCTCTTTCATTACGTTTACAAAGAGTGAACCGGTGACGTTCATTGTTCAAAGACGATGGGGTCTTGTCTAGGAGCTCCGCTTTAAACTTCAACGCATCACACACTTTGTTTTATTCTCGAAAATGTAATATTAATGTCCAGCCTTCGTAGCAGTCGTTGTCATCATAGTACCATCGGACAAGCTTTTCCATTGCATGTAGTTATAAACGCTCCACAAAAAGAAATATTTTTCGCACTCCCCTTCGTTGGCTTCTTTGTTACCCAAAGTTCACAGTCATCTGCAAAAGAAAAACAAAAACATATAGGACAATTTAAAAATTCACAAATAAGGTCGAAATATTCTCGTGCAATATAGTCATATTAGTTATACAGAAGTATAGACGAACATGGAGAAAAAAAAGCATCCAAGGTGACCGCTTTCGCACTTTGCTGGGCTAGTGTGTGTAAATAGTAGAATAAAAAGAGGGGCTGCATCCGTTGTCGTTCTGCCTAATGGTACGTTTACACCTGAGAAGAAATCCGCTGCCGCGGGAGCGGATCCGCTCCCGGCGGCGGCGGCGACGAGCGGGTTGCGTTTACATCTATTTCCTTCGAGCGGCGGCGGCGGCGCCGGCTGCGGCAGCTGTTCTCGTAACATCCCGTCAAATATGACGAGAAGGCGCGAGAGTTCCCACCTCGACTGTCTCTCCCGGACGTTGCTGCTCCCGGAAGAACGCCTACTCATGACGTAGGCAGCGTCGCGCTGCGCAAGAATGTCACTTCCGGTCAGCGAAACGCCTCGTTCGGCGGCAGAAATAGATCCCGGACCTATACGGCTCGCCGCCGCGTTTTCCGCCCAGCGTTTCGCCCCAGCGGCAAAAGCTGGGCGGATTCGCTGGCGGATCCGCAAGTGTAAACGTACCATAAGGCGTTTGAGTGCGGTAGCTTTATTTGGTGCGTGAGTTTTTTTCTCGGGTAGTTCTAGCGCAGGATGACTTTCACAGCGCAATTCCATGGGGCGCCACCACCACCGCGCCAGGTTTACCTCAAAACGGCCAAAATACGTCGCTGTGTGTTTGAGGAGCGCGAGTGCTGTTTTATTGGAATATGAGAAAAAATCTCCTCAGGTCAACGTCTACTGTCGCACTATTTATGTAATGACGTTCGAACTGAACGAGAATGACAATCTTTTAGCTTTTACATCTCCGCGTTTCTGCCACCCGGGCGTTGTAGCTGGATATGAATTCGCAAAGCGACGGGGTGCAGGAGTTCCGAGTTTTCAAGGTGTATGTATTGTTCAGACGAGTTAATCAGAACTATATTTTAAGCCTTTTTTTAATAATTTGCTATTTTATTTAGAGGGCTTACAACCCACCTACGATAATTGCATGGACCATGGAGCTGACTGCAATGTTCTGTAGACATATCCTACGCGCTTCGCCGTGACGTATAAACATTTGCCCTCCGCTCAGTTGACATGACATCTGACGTGACATGTTCCAGTAATGTATGTACTAAAACGATTCCAAGCACGACGTTCGAAGTTATCACTGCGATTCAAACCAGTTGTTCCCATGTGGAAGCTAATCGAAAGTTGCTCTGAGATCGCTGTCACGCGATATCCTAGATGCCGAATCGTAGCCAGTCATTTTACTCGTTCGCAATCATTGCTCTCGTTCAAACAGCTAACTCTCCGACAACGAGAAGAGCACATTTCTTCTCAATAACGACACGCGGAATTAGTCAATGTTCTCGCTATTATAGAAGAGAAAACGTTCTTGACAAAGATGTCTCGCTTAATTGCTGTTCAACAACCAGTCGGTAAACGTACACTCCAAAACCTCGGTAGTGATCTTTAGTCGCAGCATTAACATTGATTTCTCAGCGATGTGCGAACAAACCATACCGCGAAACGTTTCCTCCGTGAAAACATCGTGGGAACGATAGCAGCGCCGCAACACTTTTTCCTACAGAGGTACCGCCATATCTGAACTGTAAAGCAAACTGTCGATTTTTCGGCGGACCTCCGCTCACAACCCGTGCCCACGCGGGCAAAGTGCCCCGCGTATGAACGTGCTCAGTGCCGCTACCCGACGGTGGTGTGCTCCTCAAGGAAGATGCGATGGTCATCCGGTGTGCACGTGCGCGCCCGTGGACACGATGAAGGAAGCCGTTTTTCTCCGGTGCCTGAGGTGGGAGGTGCTCTTAGTTAAGGTTGTTCCTAGGGCAGGGTTTCCTAGCAAAGTATATTACGTCCGCACCATTATCTCTTTGTGACGCTGCGCGCTTTCTTTCTTTCAACACCGTCCTGATAAAAATCTTTGCGACGACTTTTCTCCACCAAGAGAGAAAAAGCGTGCATTCCAGCGCTTCAATTGTCCACGCGCTCTTTATACGCTGCCTGTTTCGCCTGTTTCTTTGCCCTCCCCTTCTCTCTCCGCGCCCATGCTCCACTCTCACCGTGCTTCTCTCTCACTCGCATACTAGATCAGTCGGCAGCGCAGTCGGCTTCCACGCAGTTGACGGAATTTATCCACGCACCCGGTTTGGTTTTCTTTTAATATTGTTTGGCGGTTGCGAATGATAGATCTCACGCCAATACGCTGCGCTACGCAGCATTTGAGGTTGGTTGGGTTCCGTCTAAAGCACCGAATTCTAAACTGCAAGAATAAATAATACTACGCACTATCGGGTTATCATAGTTCACAGTGCTCTTTTACTGCAGGACACCTGGTGCGCCTCAGTATTGTGCAAAACACAGCTTACTTAAGCTTGTTTGTGTAGGGTAGGCTTGAACTTAAAAGCACGCAAAAAGTAAGGACAGAACAGTACAAAAAGGCTGACAAACCACTTTGACTTTATTAACGTCTTTGTATTCACAATCGTCTTGTACAAATACAGGTTTAACTTCAGAGTCACTTTCTAACACGGTGTCTACAGAAACATGTGCGCACAAAATCACGAAACGACCGGAGTGTCTTAACTGGACAGTAACTACAGCACTGAAAGTAGGTTGTTTTTTTTGGTGCAAAAATATTTGCTTTTAACGGGAGTGCAATTTGCTGTACGAGCAGAAAAAAATTCATATTTAATTTGGAAATACACATATGTGCGTTCTCAACCATCGCAAAAGTGAGAACGGTCTTATACTATTCTTAGAGGAAACACCATTAATATAAAATTACATTACATTCTCTTTTATTCAACAAATTGTAGAGGCGATTTAACCTTGAAAACAGAAAGCGCGTAGGTTACTACGCACACTCTCACAAATAGATCACTCACATCGGCGTAACTGAAAACTGTGGCATTTTTATCGTAAAAACAACACTGAGCTTTGTTTTTAGAGGCGCATCTCTTAGGTGCTCGTTTCCCGGCTTGAGCGGCGTCGCCGTCGCCGCCGGCGTCAGCGTAACCAACTTGCAACAAGTAACGGATTACAGCGCAATCTGTTACTCCGACTGGATTTATTCCGAGTCTGGAAACAGATAACGAGGCTATAGCGGACTGTTGTTAAAAATAACTCCACGTTTTTGTTTTCGTTTTTTTTTAGATAAATTAGGTTAGATCTTTATTCCTACAATTTTATTTTCATCAAAGTAGGTTGTGATGTATTTCAGATGTGAATTCAAATATCCACCTAAAGAAGGCATCGAAAACGTAATTCGATACCGTTTTAATCGGCCTTTGACTTGGAATCGTTTGGTCAGGAACCGTTTTGTGCTACAGCACTATGTAAAACAAAGTGATGTATATTTTATAAAAATCGGCAGGTGCACCAGGACTCCTGGAACCCGTCTCGTGTAGCCCTAGAAACAACGCAGCGCAACACTCAACCACGCTGTAGCTACGATACACTTTAAACTTTATCTCATCATTTTCTGCAGTACCTCAAGAAACGCAGATGTGCGTGATTCTAGATTAACTGAATCAGTTAAATGCTTTGGTTTCTAGTAAAACACACGATGAAAAGACAGCTTTCAGAGTTACGTTCTCATGACCCTGCCATCGTCAGCACTGCAGATATATGTAAGACGAAGCGTATTCTTATTATAGGAGCAAAACGAATACACAATTTGTTTCAGCTGTTTCATACAAAAAATTTTAGCAGCTCCATTTCTATCACCGAACATTTTTGCTTTTCGTTGTGCCTCTGATTGAGCGTACCATTTGAAATATTATTGAAGGCAGAAAACTCACGCTCTGCATGCGGAGCTTTACTTAGGGAATATGTGGCAACGGGCTGATGCTAAGAGTTCTTTCTGATCAATTGCAGATTTTAATGTAGTTATTGTACCCTCAGTGGCAACGCAATTATAGCGGGTGTAGTAAACATGAAACAATGAAAATAACATGAAAGAAAAGTAAAACATTTGGAGACTTAAGGTTGCTAATACTTGAGCAAGAAAGGCACTTTCAAAACTAGATATGAGTGCTGAAGGTATAATGATTTCAGTCGTTTGAAACTCTTGGGAGGAAGGATGCGTAAAATATGTTATAGCTACAAAATGGAACGCCAACCTTGTAAAGAGTAAAGATGTTTAGGTCAAAAGAAACAAAAAATGATAGGGTTATTATCTGATCTTTAAGTATGGGGTTGTAGTGCGATAATATTTAAAAAAAGACAGAGGATAGAGATAAGTCGGTGATGTTCTAAACTATGTAGAGGTAAAGAGTTTTTCATTGATTACGTAACACTAGCATTACGATGATAATTTGCCAAAATTAAACGGACTGATATATTTTGTGCGACCGTCAGGTGATTTAGTAAGGTCACTTTGTTCCAGGAGACCGGATGGAGGAGGCACATTCGAGCATTGATCTGACTGATGTTTTATACAGAACTAATTTTAAATGTGAGAGGCGTTAGAAATAAGTTACGCTTAAGATAACCGAGGATCTGGTTAGCACTGCTAATTATGTGAGAAACATGCAGGTTCCAGGTAAGAATCGTTTTTCGGGATTACACCAAGGTACTTCTGAGATTCTACAAGCTCTGATGCAGTGTTGTTAAAGCTATAAGTAGCACTGAAAGCAGGTTTTTGGGTCATTCTCATTAGTTTCCATTTGTTAATGTTGAGCTTAATGTACCACTGTTTACACCGTTCAAATAAAAATACAGATCATGCTTGTAGCTATGGCAAGTCAAAGTCATTTGATATTATACGGTAAATGGCACAATCGTCAGCAAACAATCTTATCTGGGAAGAAACAATACTCAGTAAGTCATTAATATATATTAGAAAGAGTAAAGTATTAAGTACGGACCCTTGGGGTATTCCGATGTAAACAAATGGGAAATTGGAGCTAATACCATTGCAAAGTGCAAATGGGGAAATATCAGTTAAGAAAGCTTATATTCAACTAAACAATGCTACGATCAATGCTAAGCTTGTTTAGTATATAACTAGCTTGTGTGATACGTTATCAAATGGTTTGCGGAATCAAAAAATGCCAGGCCATCTGGAGTTTCTGACTAAAGCAGCGTCGAAAATCGAAGAGGAGCTGCGTTTCGACTAAAAACGTTTTCTAAACCTATGTTGATTAGAAGAAAAACGAATTAGATACCAAAAAAAAAATAGGTTCTGAACAGAATAGTATGTGTACAAAAATTTTAAAAGGAATTCAGGTTAGTGAGATAGGTCCATAGTTTAGAGAAGAGTCCCTTTTAACAGTCTTATGGAGTGGAGTTACTTTAAAATTCTCCAGTCGCCAGGCAGAACAAGTGTATAAAACGTATGTTGAAATATACGTGCAAGAATTAGAAAGAGTATCCGTTTTGTGGTATTAAACATTTAGAGTTACGGTTTTGACGCTAGTTGCAGAATTATACTTTATACCGCGTTTATCATTTTGAGATGCACTTCTGGGATGCTAACATTATGGTCCATCAATGAAATATTGTTGACAAGATAATCCGGCTCTGCAGTGTTGAAGGAGTTTGAGAGCGATTTCAAGGAATACTCCATTAAAACGGAGCACACAGTGAGTAATCCATCTGAGTTTCATCACCAGTTAGGAGAGAAATAGTAGGTGGCTCATCGTGGCAACGTATCATATTCCAAAATTGTCTAGGGTACTTTGTAGTATTGTTTGCATAGTCTGGTTTAAGAAGTTATTTTAGAGCGCAGCTCTTATGCGCTCGTTTCTGGCTTGAGCGGCGTCGGCGTAACCGCGCGGTGCATTATGGGAAACGTCCCATAATACAGCGCACGGGGCGGTCGTGGCGTCAGCTGTCACCCTCGCGATGTCACGAGGGTCACCGGTGACGTCACCGCGGTGCATTATGGAATATTTCTCATAATGCACCACGCGGACGTTTTGGCCCGACGTTTCGGCACTGCGCGGTGCATTATAGGAAACGCCCAATAATGCACCGCGGTGACGTTTCAGCACAGTGAGTCACCCGTGCCCCTGGTGACGTCACGAGTGACGTCACGAGGGTGACGTTTCGGCACAGTGCCGTTTTGCCCCGTGACGTAAAGAGTGACGTCACTCGTCACCCTCCTCTTCTCCTTTTTCTTTCCTCTCTCATCCTCCTTAAGAGCCCTGCTCTAGTTCGGTGTTACAGGGTGTCGCAGACGTCTTCCATGTTCTTGCATTTTCTTTGGTCTGTTTGTAGTCCTCGGCAGCAGAACATTTATTTATTTGAAATACTATCGAGGGTGAATTTGCACAACGAAAAATGCACGTGCTGAAAATGCACAGATCAATAACACGAATTCAACACAACGATGAAATGACAACTCTAGGAACTGCTGGCAGAAATCTTTGAAAGAGGAGAACCAAACTCTTTTCGAGTTCCAACGGTCACAACATGTGCCGGGGTTTCTTCCAGCGAACTACACACAATGTTTCCCTGGCGGCTCGAGATAGGCGTTTCTTTTTATTAGATAAAGTTGAGAGTTCTGTGTTAAACCATGGGGTTCGAGAATTAGCAATTATTATCTTCAAAGAAATGTACGTTTCTGCAAGTGAATTGATATTGTCTCTAGAAAGAGTTCAAATAATCTCAGCGGGTTGCTCCCCGAAATTTTCGAAATATATATTAAGCAATACATCCATTTCAATATTAATTTATTCAATATGGCCCTGGTATAGTCACAAATTACTTTTTTCCGGTTTTCAAAATAAATGAAAGGAATGCTCGGTGAGAATGGGGGTGATGCGTGATTACTGAGACCAGGAAGATGAGTTATTGAACCAAGCAGATCACAAGCAGTAGTTAATATAAGAACTAAAATGCTTGATGTAGTGGCGGTCATGAGGCAACTAACTGTGATGAATGAAATTTGGCAAGCACGTAGAAACATTTGTGCTCTATGATGAAGGGGATCAGGATAATGGGACTTGAGCACCTGACTCTAATATAATAGTTGGCATCACCCATTAATATAAGTGGTTTATTAAGTAAAAAATAAGAATGTAATTAGTGCGTGACATAGTTTATCAGCAAAGTCAACAGTTATTTCAATCTTTCTGAACATAGTTAACATAGTTTGGAATTGTTAGCAGCGGTTAACCTTTGTATGCATTTAAGAGTGAGCGAAGCTTTGATTGAGGAGTGCAGTTCTTCATTTGTTTGTTTTTAACTTTCCTTTATGAGGTATATTGTTGTAGTTTTAATTTTAATTTTAATTTTAAGAATGATATTTTGAAAAAACGGTGCTTACTTGAATAGTCATTGTAGAAAGAGCACACGTCAGAAAGTCTGACAACAATAGATACACGGTTCCTGCTAAATCTGAAAAAAAAAATAGCGTGCCACGTTGCTCAAATGAAATATTGCAGTACGGGTGTCGCAAATGTTCCACGGAAGTAACATACAAGAGTATGTAGGCTGCCTGAAGACATCCACATAGTTGGAAATGTTATACCCTGGTGATTGCTTTGCCTGTAGGTAGTAATCTTGAGAAAGCCTGAAATAGTAGTGAAGCAAACTTAGCACACATTTGAATGAACGTTATTCTTGGAATATCTGATTATGCCAAGATAGGAAACAAATATTGTCAAGGAACGTGACGACAAGAAGCTGCCCAGAAATAACGTGTATCTTAAAGGGATACTGTCATAATATGTTTGCTCGCCGAGGTTTTTATTTAAGCATAACTTATAAGAGCCCAACTAATCAGAACTGTAATGGCAGCTCGAAATTACTTTTATTTCCAGCCAAAAACGGCCGGTTGATAATTGGCCGATTTCAGTCGCGATCACTTTCGTTTATATGGTCACGTGGCGTTCAAACTATGTGAACCAAATATATTCAAAGTCGTGGCTTATCCAAGACACGCATTCAGTATTAAAAAATGAAAAACAATTTGAACCCCAATTCGCGTGGCCTCCAAGAAACTTTAAATACGTTGATCGAAAAATAAAATGTTGCACAGATTACAGGAAGTAGATGTACACGTCATTCTCAATAAGGTGAAGTACCGCGGGCTGGCCGACGCAATGGCGGAGCACGATGGAACAAAGTAACGACGGACGTAAGGCCGCTACTTTGAAATTGTCCCTCGTGGCACCGGCCAAACGATCTTTAAGCGTAGAGCATCGAGCCTGAGGATGTAAGTGCGAAACAATTAAACCACAAAGGTTTCAATTTCAATTTCGAGCAGTTACGTTTTTTTTTTTTGCTTTACCAAAACTACACGCGATTTTTAAGCAAAATATTGATTGGGTTGTTTCCTCACGGTATATTAAATCGCTTGTCCAAAAAATGCAACGGCGTTTCCGAGGGGCAGCAAGGTTAAATAATAATAAATTTAGAAGAACGAATAAAATTGCAACCGTCTGCCAGATTCGGCGCCCGAAAATCTCCGACTGTATCAATGAAGGTGGTTCTTTTGTTTATTGCTATGGTGGAGGAGGGGGGAGGGCGATCTGTTATTCCCGGCATGAAAGATGCTAGTCTGATAGTCACTCTTGAGTGCCCTATGGCGCCATAAAAAGAAATTGCCCACGACGTCATTTTCGAGCCGACATATAACTAGAGGTGTGATCGTGAAATTTTAACCAGAATCACATTCGAATTGGATAGTGGCGAATACTTTCAAAAAGTCAAATGACGACGTGCATAGGAGTATCAACCATTTTATTTGGAATCTTGACAAGATGATAAAAAGTCCAATAGTTTAGTAAAATATCCCTACGTGTTTCTTTTGCTGCAGGAACTAGGCTTAACGAAGAGAGGCTTGCCGAAATAAGAACAGTAGCAATGACCCCACATAAATACCCTAATTTAAGATACTGCTGACAGAAATGTTCACTCATCCATGTATATGCACGCCTGAATAAATCCGAATTTTTCCAGTGGTACTGACATTCGATGTATTGAATCATTCTAAAACCCGTATACTAGGGATCCGAAAGTTGGACCACCTTTTTCGGACGATCATTATTTGATTGAAATTATAAACACAAATATTCGCACATGCGTACTTATACCCTCTAGAGAGGTCTTTACAAAACACTTGACCCGTCGGGTACATGTTCAGAGGCTGAGTACTGTGGGGGCGCTAGCGCGCTGAAGGGCGATGCAAGCACTGCGCCGTGCAGGCACGGCGCCCACCGCTATAAGAGACGGGCTAACGCCTAGTGAGCGGTCGCCGCTGGGTATCGCAGAGATAATAAACGTTTTCTTGTTGACTGGACTTCCGGTGGCAGCAAGGTAAAGCCGCTTCAGTGCACACTTTGAACGTACTTGAAATAATATAAAAATATCGTGCAATGTTTTGACGTCGATAGGCAGCGTGACGGACACACGTTTCTGTGTTCCATATGCTGAAAATTCTGGCGGCATAATCATGACATAGAGAAAACGTCGTTCGAACACGCGGTCAAAAACCGGATCGTATGCGGACTAATAATGTTTTCTTTGTGCACGTTGCAGTACGTCGAGAGAAATATTGCCGCGCACGCAGCTGGCCAAGTAGGCAGCGCGCGCGTGGCCTAACGGTTATCGTACCTGGCTCCCACGCGAAAAGCCAGGGTTCGATTCCTGGGAGCGGCGCATCTTTTTGTTTATTCCTGCAGACTAGTATTCTGGTAAATTCGAGAATCCTGTTGCTTGTTCGAGGTCTGAATGTTCTACGCGTCGAACTTTCTACGCCGATTATTCCAGAAGCCCACGCATGTACATAAGGGGCTCCGCGTGGCGAGCCGCAGTCAGTTTCGCCCCAGCGTTCGACTCTGCTGTCACGCCGACTTCGACGCCCGCGACGCTCTACTTTCTTCTGTTCTCTTTTTTATTTTTGGGCACAAGTTCGCCCCATTAAACGTTTAGTTTCTTCAGTTATTATCGCCTCATCACTTGTCATTCGTGACATTTTGGTGGAGGTGCGGGGTATCGCATTCTATGCCCGTGGAGCGTACCCCTCCGAAGACATCCCGGCCAAGTGAGGTGCTCAACCCCGGAAGGCTACCCATCGCAGAAGACACCGACGCCCGAGCAAGCCGCCGTACCGAAGTCCAACTCCCGGAATCCGGATCCCTGCTGCACAAGCCGAAGGAGAAGATCCCGACGATGACCACCCCGCCCGTCGTCGTCCTGCCCGTCGCTCCGCGAACGCCTTCTCCCTTCCTCGGCGAGACCTACGAGGACGTGGAAGACTGGATCAACCAGTACGAACGCGTGGCTCGCCACAACGGGTGGAGTGACGAACAGCGCCAGCAGAACCTCTATTTCTCACTTGAAGGGACTGCAAGGCGCTGGTTCGAAAACCACGAAGCTTCCTTGACTTCATGGGAGCTTTGCAAGAACCAGCTGACGCGTACGTTCGCCAATCAACATCGGAGAGAGAGGGCCGAAGATCTGCTGCAATCCAGGACCCAGCGCCCCAATGAGAGCGTCACCAGTTTCGTGGAAGACGTCCTGCGCCTGAGCTCCCGCGCCGACCCTCAGGCCACCGACGAAAAGAAGCTGCGTATTCTGATGCGCGGCGTGAAGGACGACATCTTCGGTGGACTCGTACGCAACCCACCGACGTCCGTTCAAGGATTCGTCACGGAAGCCACGAATATCGAGCGTGCTCTGCAAGCCCGGGCCAGCCACTACCAGAGACTACCCGGCGTCAGCGCGATTTCGCAGTCCCCTTGCGACCTTGCCCACGACACCCCGGGCATTCGTGAACTTATTCGCGACATCGTCCGGGAGGAGCTCAAGAAGCTTCTGCCGACTGCTGAGCGCCCGGCCTCAATCTCCATTACCGAGGTTGTTCGGGACGAGGTTCAGCGAGCGCTCCTGCCGGATACCCCTGTCACCGTGGCCGCAGCCGACGAGCCGACGCTGACCTACGCCGCAGTGGCCCGACGACCGCCGCCAACTGCTCAACATTACCCGGTGGCGCCACGACGAGACCCACCAACGCAGGCGTACCCCCGACGCAACGACGAAGTACGTCAGTACGACCGCCGAGAACAGCCGGCGCCAAGGAAAACCGACGTGTGGAGGACAGCGGATCGACGACCCATCTGCTACCACTGCGGGGAGGCCGACCATATCTACCGCCGTTGTCCCTACCGGCAAATGGGCCTGCGTGGGTTCCACCCAAACGACCCACGCCCGAGGTACGGCGAACGCCCTCGCGACATCGAGGAGTACCTCCGACGCTCGCCCTCACCAGTGCCGTCTCTCCGCCGTGAAGCCCGCTCCCCATCGCCACGACGTTCAGCGTCTCCAGCGCCACGACCCCGCCGAGAGAGCCTGTCTCCCCTGCGTCGTCGGGAAAACTAAGTGCGGCAACGCCTGGAGGTGACGTTGCCGAAAACGACGAAAGCAAAGAGCCTCCAAGAACGCCGGAGCACTCCCACCCTCCCGACGCCCCCCAGCGCACCGACGCCCCTGCAACGGTGTCCAACAACCTAAACGTTGTTATCGACGGCCTCGACGCATCGGCACTCGTGGACACCGGGGCAGACTACTCAGTCTTGAGTGGGAGGCTCTCTCGCCGCCTGCGAAAAGTGACAACGCCGTGGGATGGACCTCAAATACGAACCGCCGGAGGGCATCTCATCACACCAGTCGGGAGATGCACCGCTCGCGTCGAGATCCACGGTGAGACGTGCCCTGTGAAATTCGTCATTCTGCAAGACTGCGCGAGGGACGTTATTCTCGGAATGGACTTTCTCTGCGAGTATGGCGCCGTCATCGACATCGGAGCAAACCGGTTGACACTACGAAAACCTGTTTCACCACCGGAGGAACCGAAAGCGACATCATCCGCGGTCCGAGTTCTCGCAAGCCACGTGAACTTACCGCCGCGGTCGAGTGTTTTTGTGCCCGTCGGGATCACCGAAGCTTGCTGCGGCGAAGTTCTGCTCGAGGGAAGCCTCCAGTTGCTTCTAGGAAGAGGAATAGGCGTCGCAAGAGGAGTAGCTGAACTTCAGGATGGCCGCACGGTGGTCCTCGTGACGAACTTCCGGAATGAAACGCAGCACCTCACGAAAGGTGCAGCCGTCGGCCACGTCGAGGAACTCCGAAACTCCGCCAAAATCGCCGCCATTACTGACGAATCCTCGCCACGTCAGCAAGACACTACGCCGCCAGCGCAGCTTGACATTGACCCCAAGCTTCCAGGCCCGAAACGACGGCAGCTGAGTGACCTCCTCGCCGAATACAGCGACTGCTTCGCGACGTCGTCGAAGGTGCGCCAAACCACCGTTGCGAAGCATCGCATCGTCACCGAGGACGACGTGCTCCCTGTGCACCGATCGCCGTACCGAGTCTCCGTAAAAGAACGGGAGGTCATTCAACAGCAAGTGGAAGAAATGCTGAACGACGACATCATCCAGCCTTCAAGCAGTCCGTGGGCCTCTCCAGTCGTGCTGGTTAGGAAGAAGGACGGAACGCTTAGGTTCTGCGTTGACTACCGGCAGCTGAACGCGGTGACGAAGAAAGACGTCTACCCACTTCCCCGCATCGACGACACTCTAGACCGACTGCGCCACTCTCGATATTTCTCATCGATGGACCTAAAGAGCGGCTACTGGCAGATCGAAGTCGACGAACGGGACCGAGAGAAGACAGCTTTCGTCACGCCGGATGGCCTGTACGAGTTCAAGGTGATGCCTTTCGGCCTATGCACGGCGCCGGCAACATTCCAGCGTGTCATGGACACAGTACTGGCAGGGCTGAAGTGGCAGAGCTGTCTCGTCTACCTTGACGACGTCGTAGTGTTTTCAAGTGACTTCGACGAGCACTTGCGACGACTCCGAGCTGTTCTTCAAGCCATTCAGACCGCCGGACTCACACTCAAGCCGTCAAAGTGCCGGTTCGCCTATGACGAACTGAAGTTCCTAGGCCACGTGGTTAGTAACAAAGGCGTCCGCCCAGACCCCGAGAAGACTCGCGCCGTCGCGGCATTTCCAGCGCCGACAGACAAGAAGGCCGTGCGAAGATTCCTTGGACTTTGTGCCTACTATCGACGCTTCGTTCGGGATTTCGCAAGGATTTCCGCACCGCTCACAAAACTCACGAAGGACGCCGAGAAGTTCAAATGGGCCGAGGAGCAGCAGCAGGCATTCGACGAGCTGAAGCGAAGACTCCAGACTCCTCCTGTTCTTGGACATTTCGATCAAGACGCGGAAACCGAAATTCACACGGACGCAAGTAACGCTGGACTTGGCGCGGTACTGGTTCAAGTGCAAGAGGGCGCCGAGCGAGTTATCGCCTACGCAAGTCGGACACTGTCCAAGGCGGAGAAAAATTACTCCACGACTGAGAAAGAATGCCTTGCGGTCGTCTGGGCAATCACGAAGTTTCGTCCTTACTTGTACGGGAGCCCGTTCCGTGTAGTCACGGACCACCACTCGCTCTGCTGGCTTGCGAACCTGAAGGACCCGTCAGGACGCCTCGCTCGATGGAGTCTCCGACTACAAGAGTTCAACATGACAGTGGTCTACAAGTCAGGCCGCAAGCACAGCGACGCCGACTGCCTGTCCAGAGCCCCCGTCGAAACCCCTTCCGGCTGCAGCGACGACAATGACGACGAGTGCTTCCTAGGAGCAGTGAACACCGACGACATGGCACGACGTCAACGGGACGATCCTGAGCTGCGCGCATTAATCGAGCACCTGGAAGGGGGCGGGAGTACCGTGCCACGTGTCTTCTCACGAGTACTGCCGACCTTCGCCATTCGACAAGGTGTACTCTACAAAGAGAACTTCGGCGACAACAACACACCGTGGTTGCTGGTAATCCCGACCGACCTTCGGGAGGAGATCTTTCAAGCATGTCACGACGACCCGACGTCGGGACACCTCGGTTACAGCCGAACACTGGCCCGTATTCGTGAAAAGTATTACTGGCCAAAGCTCCCCAAAGCCGTCCACCTCTACACCCGATCGTGCCACGAGTGCCAGCGACGTAAGAAACCGCCGACGAAGCCGGCAGGTCTCCTGCAGCCGATTGCTCCCCCGACCGCACCGTTCCAGCAGATCGGAATGGACCTACTTGGCCCTTTTCCGCCGTCAACGTCGGGAAACCGCTGGATAATCGTCGCCACAGATTATCTCACGCGGTACGCCGAAACGAAAGCCCTTCCTTCAGGGACTGCTGTGGAAGTCGCCAGGTTTTTCATCGAGTCCATCGTCCTCCGGCACGGCGCTCCCGAAGTTCTGATTACAGATCGCGGATCATCGTTCATGGCACAGATGACCCAAGAAATCCTCCGGCTCAGTCACACCAGCCATCGTCGTACCACTGCGTACCACCCGCAGACCAACGGGCTGACGGAGCGACTCAACAAGACAATCGCCGACATGATCTCTATGTACGTCGACGTAGAGCACAAGACGTGGGACGAGGTGTTGCCCTACATCACGTTCGCCTACAACACGGCGGTTCAAGAGACCACTGGATTCACACCTTTCCAGCTGGTACATGGTCGGAAGGTAACGACCATGCTGGACGCAATGCTGCCCCATGAGCCATCTGACAATGAGAGCGACGACGCCCAGGCGGTTGCTCAACGCGCCGAAGAAGTCCGCCAGCTCGCCCGACTCATGATTCAAGACCAGCAACGCGTCGACGCGGGCCGCTACAACCTTCGTCGCAGGGACGTCCACTTCCAGCCCGGAGACAGGGTGTGGGTGTGGACGCCCATCCGTCGCCGCGGCCTCAGTGAGAAACTGCTGAAACGGTACTTTGGACCATACAAGGTACTTCGCCGCCTCGGCGAGCTGAACTACGAGGTGATGCCCGACGGAACACGAACATCGTCACGCCGCCCACCACGACCTGAGGTCGTCCACGTCGTGCGCCTGAAGCCGTACTACGCTCGATAGGACTGTGGACCTTATGTGCTCCAAAGGACTCTTTAGTTTATCGTTCTTTTTTATTTTGTTTTGTTTTGCGTTGCATCGGGGCGATGCACTTTTTGAAGGGGGAGTAATGCCGCGCGCGCAGCTGGCCAAGTAGGCAGCGCGCGCGTGGCCTAACGGTTATCGTACCTGGCTCCCACGCGAAAAGCCAGGGTTCGATTCCTGGGAGCGGCGCATCTTTTTGTTTATTCCTGCAGACTAGTATTCTGGTAAATTCGAGAATCCTGTTGCTTGTTCGAGGTCCGAATGTTCTACGCGTCGAACTTTCTACGCCGATTATTCCAGAAGCCCACGCATGTACATAAGGGGCTCCGCGTGGCGAGCCGCAGTCAGTTTCGCCCCAGCGTTCGACTCTGCTGTCACGCCGACTTCGACGCCCGCGACGCTCTACTTTCTTCTGTTCTCTTTTTTTATTTTTGGGCACAAGTTCGCCCCATTAAACGTTTAGTTTCTTCAGTTATTATCGCCTCATCACTTGTCATTCGTGACATTATATCCTCAAAGAAAAAATGCTTTCTATCCTTTGGTCTTTGGCAAACCAAGCCATCCACTGAAAATAATAAATGTTTGTTAGAGCCACACATTGGCAGGGAAAAGTACCGCTATAAAACTTGAAAAGGAACGACTGCTCAAGGAGGTACCCCTTTCGAGTCTTTCAATAGTTTTATAGTTTTACACGAGAAAACACCCTGACCAGTACCACTGTGATACACATTCTAAAAGAGGCAATGGAAAAGAGGCCTAAACGAGGTATAACCGGGTTACTTCGTTTTAACACATAGGAGGTACTTGTGCACTCAAATCGCATTTATTCTTGCTGCCGTCCGAAAAATCTAGGCTCCGCAGACAAATATGCTAAAAAACTAGTGTCCTTCGAGAAAAATGGAAAGCGCTAACTGACAGATATGTTGAACAAGTTTTTTTCCAGGATAAGTGCGCTGATAAAAACGTTTGTCGAGGTGGAACACTAGAGCTGTGACCCTACATGAGCAAAATATGCCAGTCAACATGACGAATATACAAAAACAGTGCCATGACAATGAAAATAGTCTTAGGGGGTCTAATTTGTTATTCTTCGGCTGCTTAGATAACCGCACCAAAACGTGGTGAGAATCAAAAGAAAACGTTATCGAGTTATGTGCGCAAACGTTAGGTGTACAACTTGGCCCCTCTAATCTGGCAAGATCGCATCGCCTTGAGAAATTCCAGCCCGAGAAAACTATGCCGATCATAGTATAGTTTGCCCGCCTCAAAGAAAAAGAAAGCATTTTGACGTCCGGTTTCAAACAGAAAATTATGCCGTAGACGAGGATTTTTCTGCGCCTTTACGACTTGCCATCAGCAAATGTTTTGAATACGGAAATAGTATGAACGTACCATTTAAGGTTCGTTTCTACAAACTGCACGCTGACGACGAACGTGACGTCTTTGACCCGGTGTTTCAAAACTAGTTGAAGTGTCATAGCAGCACGATTGTATTAAATTTAAAGGATTTTCGCCATGCCCCTAAGGTGCTGCTGTGCGCGATAAATGTCTGTATCTTCTTCCTTTTTATTAACATCCGCAGCTTCATGCGAAAAGTGAAGAAATTTGTAGCCTACTAGAGGGAGTTTATCAGACATTGTTTTCCTGACAGACCTTGGTTGAAACCCAATATTGAAGATAAAGAGCTTTTTCCGAGCAATTCATATAACGTTTTTTTGGCATGACCGACAAAGCCAGAGTGGTGGTGTGCTCATCGCAGTAAAAGTTTCCATATCTTCATTCAGTATCTGTCTAGTGAATCATGTCTTGGAGTTCACATGCATAAGTGTTTGTACGCCACCGAATAAGGTTATATTAGGCGTGTGTTAAAGGACACGAAAGTGTGCTTTATCAGGTCATACCGCTCTGTCGTTTGTCCTAGCTGATATCAAAGGTCGTCTTTCTAGAGGTGACATGTTACTATTTGGCGATTTCAATTTTCCTATAATCGACTATTGAAATTCATCCAGTGAAGGCTCAACCACATTTGCACAGTTTCTAGACATGTGTCTTACATTTAACCTCACGCGGCTAGCTAATGAACCAACCTGTTCGAGTAACATTCTTGACCTAATACTAACTACGTCACCGGATCTTGTCAAGTCCATTAAGCACTGCGACGGGCTCAGTGATCATTGGCTCCTACATGTCGACTTCTCACTCCTCGTTCTCGTCAGGCATCCCATTTTCAAGGTACTTCATGAATATAATAGGGCTGATTATATATCTGTAGAACATAAATTCACAAATTTCTTTTTCATCATTACGCTGTGAGTTTTTATCTTAGATTAGTAGAAGAAAACTTGGCAATATTTAAAACAAGAATGAACGATCTTGTAAATATGTTTTTCCCACAGCCCGCGTCACACCGATTCATATAAGGCATGGTTTACGAAAACGCTGCTCCCCTTTCAGGACAAGAAAAATATGCGATTTTCAGTAGGCTAAACGTGTTAACACCTCTCAAGCTTGGGACGCTTATAACTTTGCCTTAAAAACTAAAACAAAACCCTCAAAATGGCTTAAAATTTTTTCGTGAGTTACTGGCCATTTTAAACAGTAGCCGAGGAAGTTTTGAAACCTGGTATTAACTAAAAGCAACTAAACCGCGACAAAAGTGATTCCATAGCAGAAAACGACTGCTCTGCTGTTTTCAAGGAGTACTTTCTTAATTTTTACAAACAAGTGCTTAAACTGTTCCCAGTTTCTCCAAGCAACCTTACGAACCCATGCCTCCCATCAGTGTAAACCCACCGGTACTCTAAACCTTATTTCTAAACTGAAGCTCTCGTCCTTCGCTAGCCCCGTCAGCATCAATTTGAAAAATAATAAAACATTACTATAATAATTTCTAGAGAGTTCTTAGAATTTATCTTTAGTCAGTCCCTCCGAGAGAACTGCGTCCCTTTTGAGTGGAAGGTTGGCAAAGTCATATCATGAATGAATCAGGGAAGTCACTCATATGTCTCCATCTACCGTCCGATATCCTTAACATACATTTAATCTAAAGCTCTTGAGCCTATACTCTACTCTCATATCACGACTCATAAAACAAAAAAATAGTTATTTCTTTTCAACGGCAACATATATTTAATAAGGAACTCTCCTGTGATACGTAGCTCTGTGACTTTATTGATGACTTACACACTATAATAACCTTGTGTGTCGTGCTCACAGGGGCGCCGTTTTCTTGGAGTTGTTTAGAGCTTTCGATTGCGTTCTTCATCATCTACCACTTTCTGAACTTGTCTCCAACAATTAATTTCTTATGGATATGTGACATTCTTTTCGCGTGAAGTACACGATTACTAGTGATCACCAATCTGTCTTACCAAGTGTCGCGTCTGGTGTTCCTCAGAGGTCCGCGTTCTGGGGCCATTACTTTCTTCAAATTTATAAACGAGCTTTCTGCAGCCATTTCCTCTAACATACGTCTATTTGCAGATGACTGCATCGTCTATAACACAGTGACATATGTGTATGAGAAGTTCAACTTCGGGGGTACTTAACAAAATTCATAATTCGTGAAAACGGTGCCTGACGCTGTTAAAAGAATCTAAATGTAAGCTAAACCCGTTCAATAGAAAAATATACATCCTATCCTACCCGTACTATCTAGATATTGATTCAATTGATACCCGGTTCCTTCGTATAAATATATTGGCGTCGAACTAACCTTAGACCTTTCCTGGAATAGCCAAAAGAAAGCCACCTATGCTGATAGTTCCAGAACCCTTGAACTTCTCCGACGAAACCTTTAGTCTGCACCATCACCTGTCTGAAAGCTGGTATACGACACACTTAGACTAATTTTGAATGCCAACACCACCTGGAACCCTCAGCAAGTCTACCTCATCAATCACCTGAAAGCGATTCAAAACAGGGCTACTCGATTCATTCATCCACATACTATCTATCCGTTAGTCTTTCCTTCCAAACACGTCATGTAACCCTTTCCCTCTCTCCCCTCGACAGCTTCGTAGAAAAGTCTCGCAGCTCTGCCATCTTCACAAAATCTACTGTCGTTGGCCCGACCTTAAGGTAACCTTATTTACACCTCTCGACCGAACATAATCCCGCCTTAAGAATGTCCGTACCATCATGCGCATTTCTGGCTCAACGAAAGCCTTCAACAGATCACTCCTCCCACAAGCCATCAATGACTGGAACAGCCTCCCATCATCCATCGTCATCATCGTCGCACCGGAGGAATTCAAGCCATGTCTTCAATCACATAATAATGTTATTAATATTTATTACTCTTGACAATTGTTTCTGGTTTATTCTGAACGTATTTATTTTTTCTGTATTTCATTGTATAAAACGAATGAACCCCCTTACGTAATGCCCTAAACGAGTTCTTAAGATGCAACAAATTAAATAAATGAAATATCGTGCGGTAAACAAAACGCGGGGGACCAACTGCTTTCTTCAGAAAAACCAGTACCTTTGTTTCACTACTGTAATGCGTCGAGAAAAAGAGGGAGAGGAGGAGATGAGAGCGCACGAGGACGTCAAAATGCCGAGATCTGGATCAGATGATCAGTGGGTAGGCCTAAAGCCAGCTGCCAAAGCCGTTTGTAGACAAGAGATAACAAAATTAATTTCAAAAAGTAATTCAATTACATTACTAATTACTTCTTGGAATCTGGATAGTTGTAATTAAATTACATTACTAATTACTTTTGGAAACTGAAAAGTTTTAATTAAATCACATTACAAATTACCTTTGACTAAACGTAATAACACTGCATTGCAATTACTTTCAGAAGTAATAAAATTACTTTGAAATTACTTTTTTATACCATGGGGCAGTAATTCCTGCTCATCTTATTTACAGTATATGTACCAAAATCCAGACCTTCTTATTTACACCGCAACAGCCTTATGGCCCTCAAAGGGAACCATACTGAACAGCTGTTTAGCTGGCGGACACGACATAAGTGTCCGACATGATTAATGGCTTCTTCTTTAGATGTCACTCAGAGACAGCTGACTCACCGATTCCATTGTTCATTCAACGGCGAAGGTCTTTAGTTAAATGGTGATATGTTTCCGTCTTCCTGATTTAGAAGACGTTATAGTTCATGTCAGTATGTTAAGTCGGGCCATGGGAGCTCATTCCTACTAATTAGTTTTTAGAACGAGTCGTCACGTGAACCGCTTCTTTTCTGCTTTGAACGACATATAATCCTTTTCTCCCGAGAGCGCTAGTTGACGTATCCCTGGTCATTCCTCTCAGGGATTATTGTTTCCAAACACCCGAAGAGTCCAAGTTATTTGGGGTTGTCGTAAAAGGGGGCTGAATATTCGCTAGACACAATCGCCGCCAGGTGAGGAAAGGGATGGCGCGAGCTTCCTAAAATGTGTTCTCTCCCAACAAAACAGGTGGCGATATGTGCTCGCAGGCTTGAAGGCCGATTCACATACTTGCAGTGAGTCCGACTAAGTGCGAGTGCAACAGCTGGCGGCATTAGCCATTTCACGGGCTGCTATTGCAGCGGGGGCCGCTGACAGCCGCCTTGTTGCTATAGCAACCCATAAAAGGATATAACAACGCGAGCTGATGCAGTCGCACTCAGGCAGACTCACGCAAGTGTGTAAAACAGCCTTAAGGCTGGTTTACACACGCTGCGTTGGGTGCGACTGAAACGGCTTGCGACGTTAATTGTTTTGCAGATTTCTATGACAACGGTGCTTTAAGCAGCTTACTACCGCCATTGCGCTGCGCGACGCGGTTGTAAAGGCTTAAAAACAGGTTTCAGTCGCACTCTGTCAGACTCAACGCAAGTGCGTGAATCGCCTTTTCTTCAAGATTAAACTTCCAAAGGAAAGGCAGCGAGGCATACCGCGAGCGGCAAGTGCTTCGCTCAACTTGCACGCCGTATGGCTAGACATCGAAATGTCCGCGTTGCGAATCCAAAGAACGCGAATTTTAGTTACGGCACGTCGAGGAGACTTATCTCATGTCGCCTTCACACTGGCGGCTAAACCGCATTTGCAAAGCGGTTGTGAACGCGGTTTCGTTAAGCAGTGGTACAAATTCACGTGCATTTAGTGATGAACACGAGCGGATATGCTTCGCGGTTGCGATTCAAACGCAAGTGTGAATGCATCATTTGTAAGCCTACCTAGAAGGCAAGGCCAGTGCGTGACGCCATTGGTAGTAGATTTCCGAGTCGTCCCAAGTAGGTAAACCCGCCAATCTTTACGAGAGACGCCTTAAAGCGCTAGACGTGTTCGTTTTGGCGAGGAAGCGTGCTAGCGTCGCGCTCCTTGTGAAACGCTGTGAGACGTGAGCGAAGTCGACAGCTGCGCAGAAATGGCTTGAAAGGCAAAAACCACGACAATGGTTCCATGATAATAGCGAGCAAACGCACTAGCTGCAGTCGCTGTGACGCAAGTTACGCGGTAGCGCAAATACACTCGGGTTTAGTAAATCGCCATCGCCTCCGCAACCGTCATGAGAGGAGTCAGTATCCATACAAAACCAAAAGCTTTGCCTTGCAGGTCTCGAATTTTCGGCGGTAACGCGGCATCAAAATTATATCGCTATCATGGAGACGGGCAGGAAGTATGAATATAAGCAGGCAACACTGCATTTTAAAAGGGTGAATTTCGTCACGTACGGTGCTAGCCTCACCATGCATACGGAATTATCAGACAAATATGCTCAAAAGCGCTGTGAGAAAGTTCCAAGTGTTTTTAAATAAACAAAAAGCGTATATTTTGCGAAGGTGGAATATTTGGTGAGTGGGTGAGCGTAAAGTCCTTACATAAGAGATTTCTGCAAGCAGCAACATTATTTGAAGAGCCGAATGCTTGACGGTGCAGGATTTAGGAAGCGAACGGTGGCTCACAGCTAAAGATTGAACTGAATGACGCCATTTTGTTCTAACGGATTGTGCTTTGTTTTTTTGTGTTGGTTATCGTTACTCGTAAAAATGGGTGTGCTCACCGCAACTAGGGTAAGAAAGCCCTAGGAAACATAAAGGTCCATTCACACACCTGCGTTTGCTTAGGACCGAGTTCTTGGGATGTCTTCCAAGGAGAGAACACGCTGACGCCATCTATGAGGGTACCCTGGAACTGCATTTCAGTAGAGCAAAGGTTTTGCAGTATTTGCAAGAACAAACACACTTACTATCTATGAGAAACGATTGTTTATAACATTGTCAGAAGTTTTTAAAGCCAAAAAAGAAAGAGTGATGCGCGATAGAAAAAATTTGTGCAGCTGTTCCACCCAATAGATGGCACCAGTGTGTTCTCTTGTCGTAATTAAGAGGTTTTAAGGCACATGGTCATAAGTAGTTGCAAGCAGGGTGGAAAGGAATCATGATTTTTTTTAGAAAATCAATTAAATCAGGTTTATGTGACTTAAATCACTGTAGCTAGAAAATAGCAATTATTTTCACTACCGTAAAATTTTGAAGAACGCCCATTCAAAATAAATATACTATCAATGGTGAAAAACATGGGTGGGCTACAAACCACCCGCTACAAACCACGTGACACAAGAACTAACATCGCGGACATGGCAAATTTGCGTTTCACAATGTGATAAACACGCGGGAATCCGCTACAAATTCTCATGTTACGGGAACGGATACAACAAATCGTGGACACAGCAGATTCAAACTTGCATGTTACAGGAACCAATGTCGCGCTTGCAGATTGCCGACAAAAATGCGGAAACTCGCTTGTCAGATGTAGCGGTACCGCAGATCGT
This sequence comes from Ixodes ricinus, assembly GCA_037355805.1. Taxonomy (NCBI): domain Eukaryota; kingdom Metazoa; phylum Arthropoda; class Arachnida; order Ixodida; family Ixodidae; genus Ixodes; species Ixodes ricinus. Next base: position 75,183 of record JAZHYW010002068.1, on the reverse strand, counting down.
GCGGTTGATGCGGTTCCCGTCGGACATCGCGTGATGTCTGTCGGGAATCGGGGAGGGGCGATGTTTTGGAATTTTTATGTTATAAATATTTAGCCAGAAAAAACGGGATGGGTGATCTTTCAGGGGAGGGCATCCTTATGGGATTTTACGGATTTTGCCTTTCAGCGTGGCAGATTGCTCTATCAATTTGTCCGATCAGCGATAACAATGCGGATGAGAGAATTTTCTAAATGTAAAGTACAGTTAAATTAACAACTTTTCATTACTGTAATCCCTGCCGTATTAGAACAAGAACAGCTTGATATGTTTAGTTAGCTAAAAATCTTTATTTTCTTTTTCTTTCGAGTTTTGACTTAACTGTAATAAAACATTACTTTTCTAATTCTTTTTTTTTTTTTGCACTCTGATTTTGTTACAATAGGACGTTACATAGCTGAGGAACGAACTGGAAGGTAGAAATCAAGCTCGATGCTTCGATTTGCTCGGAGAGCACTTATTTTTGCTCGTGCTCAGCCTCAGAGAAATCATTCTTGCTCGATGATTCTTTGATTTAAACAGAACAAATGCCAATAGAAAGCGTCAAATGATAGACAAACGGTAAATAAAGAAATATTTTCGGGATTATTTTTGTGGGAAAGGTTTTATCTGATCATGAGAGCAGTGGCGTCACGAGGGTCAGCGGCACCCGGGGCGGTAACCCGCCGCGACACCCCCCCCCCCCCCGCTCTCGCTCTCGCGTGGCCCGCCGTGACTCCCCCCCCCGCTCTCGTGGCCCGCCGCGACACCCCCTCAGCGCTGCACCCGGGGCGGTCCGCCCCCCCCCCCCGCCCCCTTGTGACGCCACTGCATGAGAGTAAAACTGGTATGATTCTAATCACGATTTAAACCATATTGATTTTTCTTCACTGCCCTGGTCGCAAGTTTAGGAGAGATTATTTCAAAGGGCGGGCAGAAAGGGTGCGGGAAGTGTGCTTGGGTCTTCACGAGGCCACTTTGGGCATTTCCCTTCCTTGGGCAGTCTCCCCGGATGATGTTCTTCGCGCCGGAGGAGGAGTTTGCCCAGTCGTGCCCCAACACCCACTTCCTGTTCCCCAAGACCAACTTTGCCCACTCGGTCAGGCAGCCACTCAAGGACCTGGTGGAAGGGGCCTGCCCCTCACGGACCCCCGTGTGAGTGCCCTCTCTTTGGACAGTGCACGTTGCTGTGTGCCATCTTGCTCCAAGTTGGGAGACCGGTGGGATAGAGGGAAATCGGGACTCCCTCCCACGTGGCCGAAAGTCCCAACCCTGTCTCCCAGTGGGCCCGGCGTTGGGGTGACGCCGACGAGGTTTGGCAGGAGGAAAATTGCTGACTCTGCGTGTTTTTATATTTCTTGCCCAATCCCCCAATGGTCATCCTGGCGATACCCCACGCTACCTGGTGATAGCAAAAAATGCAGATTGGAGGGAAATCGGCTCGGTGGGACGGGGAGAAGTCGTGCGTTTTGGTTTTTGGGCTGGGAGGCACCAGCTACCGCCTGTTATAAAGGATACAGCCGTTAACATCCAACTTCCAACTGTTTTGGCAACATGGGGCCATGTTGCCAACAGGTATAGGCAGGCACCAGAGAAGGGGTTGTCATGTTGTCAGCATACATAGGCAGGTGCACCATGAAAAGAGTTGCTGTGTTGCCAAGAGGCACAGCAGTCATCCAACTTCCAGCTGTTTTGGCAACGTGGGGCCATGTTGCCAAGAGGTATAGGCAGGCACCAGAGAAGGGGTTGTCGTGTTGTCAGCATACATAGGCAGGTGCACCATGAAAAGAGTTGCCGTGTTGCCAAGAGACACAGCAGTCATGACAGTAGAATCTTTGGTCATACTACCTACTAAGGTTGAACCTCTATTAGACTGATATAGAGTGAGAATATGGGCATAATGATGCGAGACCGAGTAATGATTGAAGTAGTACTTGTATTGGCATTCGAGGTACTGATGTGGGATGTGTACTAGCAAAAACTTAATTTTATGGACAATCTGACTGCTATAGAGAGATTCTTCTGTAATGAGTGACATGACAGGCAACACTTTGCTGATACTACTACCGTAAAATCTTTCTATACTAAAGATATATATTAAAAATATGAATATATAGAGTGAAGAAGCTCACCTTATCATGCGCTAACAAATGCCCACTCCCAGTTTCTCAAGACTACGGTATCTTCAAATTTTCAGTGGACGCTGCTCAGTATTTTACGGTAGTTTTATGACTGACCCAGCTATTCTCTTCTCGTTAAAGTGTTCTTTTATAAACAGGAACCCAGAGGAAGGTAGCTTTTCCTTTTGGCATGTGCAGTGCCAGAAGACTACATGCCTCTCAGTTTGAGGCCAGCAAGAAGGAGCACCTGAACCTGGTCAAGAAGATGGGAGTCTTTGTCACCCTGATGGCAGACGGACGGATCCAGCTCATCCACAACGCAGCCCAGGTGCGTCCTGAGCTAGAGCACTGCATGGGCTCGGGCTTACTCCGAAAACCCGAACCCAGGCCAGCCTGCGGGCCGGGTTGGGCTGGGCAAGGTAGTTTTTTTGGTGGGCTTGCGCCGGGCACGTGCTTTTATCTGTGGGCCGGGCTCGGGGCTGCAGCCTGAGCCGGAGACTGGCGAGTTGTGTGAAAACATTGGTAACCTACTGAAATGGTGAGAGTCTCAGAGCAAGAAATTTCCACGTCTTTCCTTTCTTGCAAAGAAGGATCTATGTATTCCTGCAGCAAGTGTCAGTAGTGAAGGGAACCTTAGCGCTGCAGGCTGCATTATTCGAGAGAGCAGAGCATGCTTAAAACCAGATTCATTGGATAACCTTTTGTTGTTGCTCAAAAACTCGCATTATTTTTATTCCGTGAATATGTTTGTCAGAAGCTCACTTTTATTTGGTTCCCTCGCTAGCCCCTGGTAACTCTGCAGAATAAGTAAAAGGCAATTTTAAGTGTGTGGCCCCTGAAGAATTTGTAGACAGCTGCATGTGAGCAAATTCATTGTGAAAATAGTTCATCTGACTTTTGCTAGTGCAATTCAACTCAACCTAAAAATAAAAAAAAAAAAATTAAAAAAATTGAGGCTTGAGTAGTTGTTTGTTGTCTAGGTCTATAGGCCGATCAATTCATCTATAGCACCCCCTTTTGTTATTTTTTTATCTATTGGGCCAATATCACTTTTTGGTGGTGCAGTTCGACTAACCTAGCTTATCTTACACGTGTTATTCGTAGCTCCGTCGGGTACTGACATAAAAGGAAAAAAGTTGCGTACCAGCAGTTCAAATGCAACGGTCGCATTAAGTGCGAAAAATTACGTTGCCCAGTACTTTCGTACTTCACGCGGCGAAGTTTAGAGAACATCACAATCAATTCGGGCCTGGACCTGTTCTATAAGGTGGCGGACCGGGCCGGGTGACATAAAAATCGCTCAGGTTGGGCCTGGGCTCAAAAAGAGGCCCGTGTGGTGCTCTAGTCCGAGCTTTGGTGCGACTGAGCCCTCCATTTGCACGTTCTGTAGAGCCAAACAACCTCCATGCTCACTTGGAATCGGCACGATTGGTAGTTTGTAGGCTGGTAAACTGGTTCGTTCCGTGAACAGGAGGACGAAAAGTGGGGTGGAGAAGCGCTCTCCAGTTATCTTTCTAGAGACCTTACTTAAATAAATGCTGCACTCCCCAAAATCTTTTTTGAAAAACTGCCCGGATAGACTATACTCTACGTCACAAAATGCACTTTCGCCCGCAAATAATATAGTGATGCAATATTCACCTCCCAAAGTTCATTTCTAGGTGGGAGTGATTTCGCCTGCTCATGCGCTTTGCCTTAAAAGTGGCTTTCAATCAAAACTGTAGTACAATGGAAACTTGGGCGAGTTGGTTGAATATGGTTACGAAGAGTGAACAGCTCCAAAAAAGTGCTCTGTCAGTGTACTCCGCCCTCCTGTCCTTCGTTTTTTCGGATCTGTTCACCAAGGTGTCTAGCGACTGGGAAAATCGGGAATTGTCAGGGAAATATTAATTTCCGGGAAAAATCAGGGAATTGTCAGGGATATTGTCAAAAGGTGAGTCCAGTCAGGGAAAATGAGCTGGAAACGCCATCGACTGCCCTGAGCTAAGGCTTGAGGAATTGGGGCCAGAAAAATAGGCAATAAACTCTGCTTAGAGTGGAGCGAAAATTCTGCTCGGTGCTCATTCAGTGTAGAGTGTGCTACCCAATGCAAAGGGAACAGCCGACAAATCCAGTCCAAACATTACATTACATTGGATTGGATTGGACTGGGGGTGCTGACACTAGGCTAGATCAAGTTAAAGCTACTAGATTTAGTAACAAATAGGAAAGCCGCAGACCCCAATCCAGTCCAAGCCTTAAGCAGAAGTATCCGAAAGTGTGCATCTGGCGGCCATGCTGTCATTCGGTTATTTGATGTGTGTGGTTGAGCGTCGTGTTTTCATCATGTTTCCTGGAGTGGCCTTTTCACTGACGATGTCGGCGGCAAGAAAGTACTCGTTTAATCCGGACTGGACGCTGGACGAACTCGAATATTTCAGAATGTGCAAGTTGCATTAAGCCCGTGCTAAATGATCCTCACAGTTCTCAATGCTCAATGCCTTGTGTTGTAATGGTCTTGTATATTTAACCGCCCCTACAGTGGTCAGGGAATTTCACCTGAAATTGTCAGGGAAAACTCTAGAAAAGTCAGGGAATTTCAAAATAATAATTTGCTAGACACCCGGGTTCACTCTTCGTGATCCATTTGAAAGTTCACATCGCAGCCATGTCAAAATAGGAGCTACTTCGGAAGTCTCCTATTTTATATATTTATTTCTTTATTTGCACATACTGCGACCTCCTTCAAGGTCGTTGCAGGAGTGGGGATACAATGATTTTCGGTAATGGTGAACAAAACGACAACAAAAAGCACCCTAGGATATAAATTCGAAACAACCACACATTAATACAAAAAAAGGTTGATAATTGCTGAAATAAAATTGTATGCAAGCATGCATGCCCGACGGGAAAGAGTGCTTGGCGCGTATCGCTGCGTACTCTTCTCCTCACTCTGCAAAAGACGTGAGAGAAAATAATGAAGTGGAGGCTGACTCTTCTAACTCTGTCAAATTGCGGGTCGCGGCGTCAAAAATTTTGTTCATTAATTTTGTTTTGTGAAGAAGGAAGGGTGATTAGAAGACATTAAATGACTGTTTAATGTCTTCTAACCAAATTTAAACGGTTGCACCTGAAATACTGCATTTTATGCATTATAGAACTTTGGAGCAAAGGTCGCTTAAATTTTGGGATTGGGGTGTTCCGTTAAATAGCATTTCATGTTTGAAAAAATGTATACAGGTTTGATTATGCTGACAAAGACTGGTAAGAGAGAGCCTGTGATAAGCCTTACATCTATCGGCGTCTGTCTGCAAGGCTCTTCTTCTGCAGTCTCTTAGGTTCTCGATAAGCTCGCATACATTCTATGGCCACCTGCTTCGTAGGAGCCGTGGCCACGGCGGAAGAAGAGAGAGGTTTCTAACGGCACCGCCTCGCCATGGTACAAATCTGTCGAAGATTCGCTCCGCTTTCTGACAAATTCCATGAGATGGCGCAGCATGACAGGAGCTCGAGGAACAGTCTTTATTCTCCCACACGTTTTCAAGGCCGCGCGAGGCTCACATCCGCTCCAGGGCAAAGGTGGCGCGACAGCATGCCGAGCCCTAACCCGACAGTGCCCTGCCGGGAGATGGCGAAACTAGGGAAACTCCCCTGTGTTGCGCCTTATAGTATACCTGCGGTGGGGGCACTGCGCTTCTCTCGCATACTAGAGCAAACACCTTCTCTCGATAGTTCACTTGGTAAAGCACTTGGCTCGCAATCTCAAGATGGTGGGTTCAAATCCTGCTGGAGACTTCCTTCCTTCTAGTCTTTTATATGATTCCGTGATTCCCTATTGTATCACTCTGTTCGAAGTAACGCTTTTCAGCGTCGGTTTCTTGTTACACGAAAACATTACACATTTTTATGGAATTTGGCCGACAAAACATTCTGCATTGAAGCATACTTTGGCAGTGCAGTCTCTCTTTAGGCATTCCTGAAGACCTCCCAAAGTCTGAAGGGAGTTTCACCACGTGACGTCTGGTTTCTGTCGTTTCCAGGCGGAGAGCCAGGAGGATGCCCAGGAGGGTCTGCTCTTCATGCAAGAGATGATCGAGCTGGCCAAGCAGCAGAACCACCAAGGTGGGTGCTCTGGGGGAAGGGTGCATGGCCTGGAGCTTACCCTGCCAAAAGGAAGCACGTTCATTTATATTTATCTTTGTTCAAAAATCACTCCCAGTTTCTCTCTGAACCTTGGCAGGGCGTTTAAGTGTTGATTTTGTTGCAACACATGCACTCTGGTTCGTAATGCAGGGCGAAGATGGAAAAAACAGGGTAGTGATGCAACTAAGGTGGCTTATCGAGGGAGAATAAATGTGCTCAGGAGTGAGCAGGGTGGGTATTAGTTAGAGGCTCCATGCAACCCTTGCAGTGAAAAGGCAGTAAATGATGCGGCAGTATTCAGTCTGGGCCTTTTCAAATTGGGTTCGATGGCATCTCTAGAATAAAAGGGCAGTGCGAAAATTTTGTATTTTCAGTACATATCGCTTAGAGTTAATGCTTGATGTTCTTAACTTACAAACCAAGCAATATCTTTTCTCTCAATGTAATGGCAGTTGTAGAGAAAAAGAAAAAAACATCAGCTTTTGCTCCTTCAACTTAGAGCCAGGAAAAGTGGCAACATGCTCCGTGCCGATCATACATATGCCACCAGTGTTGATCGTAGCTACATACTCCATTGTCACCAGTCAAGCGCTTACATAGTGCTCGTGTCCGTTCCATTAGCCGCATTCGGCTCTCGCTAGTATTTTTGTAGAAAAATTTGTAAAGCTGTTGGAATTGTATGCAAAACTTGCCATCTGTTCCTGAGCGAGTGAAGTTGCTTCTTTACTACTCTTTGGTTTATACTCTGTGTTTACTGTCACGTAGTTTGGGGAAAACGACAAAGGAAAATTGAAAACAGCTGTTCCTGGCACAAAGGAAAGTAGTTTGTGTTTTAGCAAACATTTCTTTTTTGCCTGCTTCAAAATTATGTCAATCAATGATCTGTACAACTACCACTTGATGTGTGTATACAGTACAGCAATAAAGAAATAAAAAATTTCTTTCCATCTTGTCGGGTTTGGAGAAAAAATTCCTTCTTGTGTAGCTTGACATGGTGAGAGTTGGTGTGTGAATACTCCACACAACAATTACGGCTTATCACCCTTAAGGTATACACTACCATCACTTCTTATGAATGAACCAAAGTATAATTAATGTAACTTTATATTTTAAACTTTGCGGTTTGTACAGGATTCTAATGCTGACTAATAACTTCTGAGCAATACATTCTGTTGAAATATTTTTTAATTGCTTTTTGTCAAAGTGTGTGAGGGAGGTCGAACCTAGTCAAGCTGCTCGTAAGCAGCTTTCTGCTCGGCCTTCCTCTTTTTGTTCGAGTGAAAAAGGATATAAACATATTATTATGTTAAGGATATGTTCACGAGTCAACGTGGAGATTCCCACAACTATGTCATCAGGATTTTGCGAAGGACAGACTCGAAGCGAGATCCATTTGAGATTTGTGCAGAGGCTCTGACAGCCGCCTTCCTTCCTTCCTCCTCCCTTGGTCCCCTTGCAGAGCAGCACATGCGTTCGGTGGCGTTCACCCTGCCTACGACCAAGATGCGGATGGTGCTCCAGGCAGGCCCCGCCCAGTTCGGCAAGGACCTCAGCAAGCCGGCCAATGAGGTGCCTCGCCCGCTCCCTCATGGCCCCGCCCCCGGCAGGCCCAGGAGGGGTGCAGCTCCTAACCCACGCCTCCTCTCGCATGTGGGCCCCGATCCGTCCGAAGGTGGAAGGTCCCCTGGTGCTCGTGGACCCCAAACGCGGATGCGGGGAGCTCCGCAACGGCCCGGACCTCGCTGGGAAGATTGCCGTCATGGAGAGGGGAGAGTGCATGTTTGTCGAGAAGGTAGGGTGTCTCCCGACTCGATGACGTCCTCCTTTTCGAGGGTGCCTTCCTCGTCCGAGGCCAGTCTGTTTTTGGATCGCCGTACTTGCTGACAGCATAAAGGGGCGATGCAACATTTTTTGTGCTTTTGGTAAAGACCACCTACAATTATTCCTCGACGTTCATAACCTATGGAACATGCATTAGTTTTATTCTACACGCAACAATGGCAGTCGCAAAACAGAATACGAAAATAATGAGCCGCAGTTTACCTCCTCAACTGCAGCCAGAGCAAGAGGCCACGTGGTCTGGAGCTGATCGTATGTTGCCAACGCTCGTCGTAGCCTCGCTCTGGAGTTGGCGAAGTACAGGGCATGCACCAACTTCCTGTTCCCGTTGTCGCTGTGATTGGTCATGAGCCACGACCCGAATGCACGTCGAGGCATTGATAGTCACAAACGCAAATCAGACACTCTTGCTGTGCTAGTGTTCACTGTATGGGCAGCATTTAAGTACTGTCACTGTGGGGATCGCAAAGCCGGACAACAAAATCCCGGAGAACGTATCTTTGACAACGCTACCAGTGTGTTCTCCCCAACTTCGTCATCAAGTTCTGCGAAGGAGAGGTTGAAAGAAAATGTCCACTGTTATCCTCAAAATTATGCTTTGACAAAGAAGCTTCTTGGTTAGTATTGTTGCATACTTCTATGGTTCTGCTTGCAGCTTGGCTTTGTCCGTTATGCAGTAGGGGAGCTGGAAACATTTAATTAAAATTAAGAGATGGGCCAGTTGCTTCATGATCTTTAAACAATATGTGCCTAAAACAGGAACAAAAGAGAGGGACACAACACGCTTCGTGTCGTGTCCCTCTACTTTTGTCCTTGTTGTACGACGCATATCGTTTCTAAAGGAGGTGCTCTTAAAAAGTGATTAAAAGTATATTTATGGTCGCTCGAGTTAAAATGTAATTTAGTTAGAAATATGGTTAAATTATATTTACCAGGTGCATGTTGTTGTGGTTACAGTTGCTCAGGAAAGTCAACTACTAAGTGTACATATTCCAATTACTTTTTAACCATGCCACGATGTTGACCAGAGGTTTAATCTTGCAAAAGATATTAGCACAGTGCTTTTTTGATTCAGCCATTTTCTCACCACAGAATTTTAGGCGGTGACAACGTGCAGCACTGATGTTGACGTTGGATCAATGCTACGTTGTGTATTTGTATATTTTTGAAATGTAACTAATTAAATTGAGTTAGAAGTTAGTCCAGTAACGTAACCAAGTTCAGGGATGGAACTGCTGCACCAATTGGGCCATTCTTCACCTAATGACTTTTCAGTGCACTACACTGATACAAAAGTATAAATAAGAATGAAATTGTGCCAAGGTGCGCCCAAACTGAAATTATAAATGAGCTCGCAGTTGCGGCCAGCCAGAAACTGTGCGTGCATAATACATAAACACAGCAATGAACGCACTCTAATACCTTTTTATGGAAAAGAGTATTGCAAGCCCTTGGCCCACGTTGACCCTCCGTGAGGCCCCGTGCAGAAAACTTGGGAACATAACAAAGGCAAGTGAGCAGTGAGGCATATGACGGAGCAAGGTACAAGCTGAAAGCTATTTCTGCCTCTTTGTTTATATTTATCTCTTTGCAAGTTGGTTCCATCACGTGTCACACTGTCGTTCAGTTTTGCTTTATATGTTTTGTGTAATTTTCATGCAATTTTGTGAAAAATGTTTTAAATAAAATATTAATTGAAACTATCGTTCTTATGGGGCTATCTGCATGCCATATTTCCTTGAGTTTCGATGACCAGGTGACATTTAGGCTCTATTTTAAGATTCTTAAAACTCGTATCCTGCTCCCAAGTTGCTCCAAGACCTCGTTTTCGCTGCTCCCAGCCTGCTCCAAACTAGTTTTTCTGCTCCCAAGATTGCTCCAAAACTTTTTTGCCCAGTTTCATCCCTGCAAGTTGCAGTTGAAATTACTGAAATTTTATTGTAACTATGGAAGTATGTAGTTGCAGAAATTGTAACTAATTGCAGTAGCTTGAGTCCTTTTAATTATTTACTTTACAGCGGGGGTCTCAAACATGCGGCCCGCAACTCTCTTAGACGCAGCCCGCAACCATCATGTGACTGCGAGCACCCGTTTCGTTCCCATGCCTCGAGTACCACGTGCGCCATAAATAATAGTTTCATATCGTCGATTCATTTCCACTCGAAAGGAAACTCTGCTCATATAATGTGTTCCCTCTTTTTTGCACTATTCTGTTTTCTTTTGGACGGAGTACATTACTTTGTCTAAATATTTCCTTCTCAGTTCTTTCTCTCGTAAATCAACCGGAATGGTAATACCACTACTACCAGGCTACAAGTGAGAGCTCTTTGCTCAAGGACTCTCCGCTGCACAAACTCTCGCCCAGTGGAAGCAACTGTCAAAGATAAAGCCATGAGCTCGGGCTTCCAACTGTTAGACAATGCCTTTAAAATGCAAGGATATTCTTACGATGCTGCTATAAAAATCGTCAGGAAAGCAAAAACTGCCATATGAAGAGATGTTTTCTCTGCATGTGGAGTGCGACAGGTCAAGACGTTGTGCTTGCTCTCATTCCGTTAAAAGCTGCCAGTATGTTTGTGTTTTAAACCTTCTTATAACATCAGGTGTGGACCCAAATTAGTCATTTATGCAAATGAAAACTAAAGATAGCAAAACACTGTGTTTACAAAAAGCAGAAGGCGCGAGCTTCCCTCTCTAGAAAATCTCTGGGGTCACAGTCGGCTGCTTTGCAACGACCACTGCTGTTTGTTTTTGTTTTTCTGTCCCAAAATGGCAAAACATTGCCGCCTCCTCCGCTGGCCCCCTTCTTTTGGGGGTGGGCTAGCTGGCCGGGCTAGCTGGCCCCCACACTCTAATGAGTTTGAGACTTTACAGCATTGTCAATGTCTGGATACTGTGGTGCAATGTTGATCCTTGACCGGTCTACCTGACCTTTCCTCTGTTCTTCTCAAAGGCTCGGAAAATTCAGGCACTTGGGGCCATTGGAGGCATTGTCTTAGGTATGTATATTTATTCTACCTCACTGTTCCTTGCTAAGCTCCAATCTGGGTTACTGAAACGAAAATTTTGGACGTTGCTGAACATACAGAGGTATATCGTCCCGCTTGTGCCCGACAGGGGCGGTGAAGTAAGGGCTTCAGAAATACATGTGTCGTGCGCGTCCTACAAAAGTGGTTTGATGTGAAGAGTAAATTAATCAGGCAGTGCCTGATGGTGGGAATAAAGAGTGATGTGCCATGCACATGTTTATCTTTCATGCTGCACTAAATATGGTCATTTCTGTTTACAACTGCCGAATAAAGTTCCCAGTAGACTGTATCTGTTTGCCAGTTAGCTCGCAACAGTTTACATGTTTTGCACCCACCTTGGTGGTTCTGCGGTGGGTGGTGTATGCACGATGTACACTACACGACTCTGTTGAAGCAAACACGGGTATTTGCGGGCAGCACATGGCACTAATTATGTTAGTGCTCTGTATGAGTACTTCCACCACATTAGTTTTGGTGTCAGCTTTTCAAAACCAGTACTCACGTGTTTGTGCTAACAGTTTGTCTCACACATTGTACAATACTGTTAACTTGAGCGGGACATTGGCCCTTCTTCAGATTTTACCCCTAAAGGATATGGCTGCGCAAGTGGGCAGTGTTAAATTTCCTGGTGGAGGGCTGAACATGTCCCCCTTCACTGCCCCTGGAAGAGTGCACCTTTTGGTCCCAAATTTAATCCATGTGGACAGTTCGGTGCATATACATAAAATTATTATCTTTGAGCTCTATTTGTACATGGTCTTTAAAAACAAAAAAGCAGGCAGCCTAAATATATTGGCATGGATGCTGCCCCGCGATGTACAGTGTGTCCCAGAAAGAAATTTACAGAGTTCTTTTCACTGCAAAATGAACTATGCATCACTGAACGCCCAGCCTCTGCCCAAATATAATGCTAGTGGTCCAGATGCCAAAGTTTCAGAACGAACTGGTATCTTATTCAAAAGTTATAGGTGATTTTCTGAAAATTTCAATGGAAAAATGGGGCCCATTTTTGGTAACTGGCGCCATTCAGCTCCATGTCGGCCGCAATTTTCCCACTGAAAATTTCAGAAAATCCCTTATAATGTTTGAATAAGATTGCAGTTCTGAAACTCTGGCATCTGGTGTGAACTGCTGGTGCTACTATTGGGTGGAGAATGAGCGTTCGGCAATGCATAGGTTATTTCTGCAGTACAAGAAAACCCAGAAATATTTTGGGGGACACCCCGTAGAACACATACGCCTTGGAGTTGGACGCTACGTTAAAAGCCTTGCCTGAAATCGGCGCTAACACTTAAGGCTGTGTGCGTTCCAGACAACCAGGCAGGCACCAATGCCCGGCTGTCGCCCGCATTCGCCATGTCTGGCGACGGGACGGACGATGTTCAGATTCCCGTCGTATTCCTCTTCACGGAAGACGGGGAGATGCTCCTCAACACCTTCAAAGACAACCCGGGCCTGATTGTGAAGTTGGCCGACTTCAACATTGCCACGAGTGAGTGTGCCTTGGCCTCTTTTGTCAGTGCGTCATTTTAAAGGGTGCTTGACACACTTGCGTCTGCTTGCCACCTCTTGGTGGTAAGTGAAAGAACACACTGGTGCCATCTATTGGGAAGCCATGGCATCTCTTGCCATTTATGTATATTTGCTTTTTCTTTTGCACATCATCCTTTTTTTTTTTGCTTTTGTTTGCAAAATTTGTGACAATGTTATAAACCAGGGTTTTCCAAACCCCGGCACGCAGAGGTCTTCAGACCGCCCTGTGCTGGCCGCGGTTCTTCCAATGAAGCCCTCTGCGGCGCACTTCCAGCAGGCTCGCTACACGCAAAACTAAGCGCGCTTAAAGATACAGCGCCGCAAAAGAGACCACCCGCGTAAACGAAGATACCAAAAAAAACAAGAAAAACCTGAGAGAAAAAGGTGTGTTTTCTCATCATATTATTCGTTTGACAGCGTCACCATTATCACCATATCGAGACTTTGGTCATTCTAAAGCACGGAATAATAAAGAAATATTAGTATTATTATTAGTAGTACAGTCTAAGCTCGTTATAACAGACCTTAATTTTGACCAAGATTTTGGTCTGCTGTAAAAGGAGTATGCAGATATGAAGTTGAGTCAATGGTGCATAGAGGAAAACCAACCAAACTTCACAAATCGGTATGCTATATCAAAATGTATGTTGTAACCAGGTCTGTAACCAAAACAAAATAAAATATTATTTTGTTTTGGCACAAGCTACTTGTGAGCCAAAAACAGGGTTGTTATAATTGCTAGGAGTGCTTTAAAGTAATTGTCAGTCAATGTTTCAACTAGCTCGTTGCATCACTGGAAAGGTCAAATGAAAATCACGTTATCCAGAATGTACCGCATCATTTGTTGCTTGCACAGTGGACTGTGGAAATCACTGGTCCATCTTCTGCTCTTGAGGCAGAAAATATTGAAAAGAACCACACTCGCAAAGGCTGACAAACGCACAGTTACCGTGTTGCCTACTCCACACCTTGCCGTAACTGCTGGTTGTACTACACTGTACGATGGTAACCGCACGACTGCATGGCGTCCATTTGCAATCCATGGCCCTGTCGCGTTCTCGTGCGTGTGCGGACATTCGCCGAATTTTAGATGCGGAGCTTCTCTTGCTCGGGTCTATGTCCCGCAGCGTTGGCGTCGGCGTCGTAGTCCGCACTCACAATACGCACGCGCAACTCTCCTCCTTCCCTCTCTCCAACAGCTGCGCGTTACTCTCTCCGCTCTCTCTCTCTACCAGCTGCATGCACTGCGCGTGCGTTCGCTTCTCCTCACACCGCGCGCGCCCGCGCAACTCTCCTCCTCGTCTCCTCTCCTTCAAGTGTGAAAAAAAATAACGGCGAGCGGCGAGCGTTTTGAGTTTCTGTGGCGCCATCTCTCGACGTCAGCACGCAACTGACTCTTTCCTCGGAACCAACACGATGCTCCGCATCACCCCATGGTTCCCCTCGGGAAGATGGTGTAATTTTTTTGCCGAATCTGAAGTTCGGCGGATTCGGTCCATCACTAATGATGATGATGATGATGATGATGATTAAGGATTAATTGTACCACAGCCACAATGACCCTGCTGCAAAAAAAAAGAAAGAAAAAAACATCACACCATGCCAGCTACGAGAGACATTGATTTCTCCCTCACAACTGTCCAGTGGACTGGGTTGGTGGAGTTTGCCTCGATAAATACCATATTTGCTCGAGGTAGTCACACTTTTTATGAAGAAGGCCTTTCCGTATACTTTCCTGCATAGTATACATAGGGCCAATCATTGCGTTCTGCGTAAAAAACGCAGCGAATAACAAGTCGAGAACGTGATTCTCCATAAAAATGCGACCTGAGCAGATAGGAATTTTGCTCAAAGACGTTATCTCTGTCCCGTAAATCGCTGCCATTTTTGTGCCGATCGCAGTGATTCACTATCCTCGTGCTCCGCGGAAGGGCAGACCCACGGGCCTTGTTCATAAGAAGTGTGGCTATTACACAAGCAAATACTGTAATATTGAGATCCTTATTTGTACTTTTCTTGCTTTTAAATTCTTGTGTATGCATGTTTATGACAGATTCTACCATATTTTTTGTGATATACTGTAAACGACTTAATTTTCGCGGGCTCAAATTTTCACGAAGCGGGCCAAAGCTGAAATTCTTAAATTATTCACGGGTTCTAATTTTCGCGAATCGAGTGTAGCTTGCGTAGCGTTCACATATTGCCCGAATTGTTTGCGGGACGTATTTTTTGCGTTTGTAGGCGATTCGCAAAATTCGCGGAAATTAGGTTTTCGCGAAAATTTTGTCGTTTACAGTATGTATTTTGTACGTCCGCATTGTCCTTTGGGTTGTTCCTATTGTGATGTTTCGGCATTGTTCTTAACTATGAGGTCTTCTCGTTTAACGTATAACGCATTGCAATACCAAAATGAAAAATGAACCGGGTGACGAAGGAGGCGATAACGGGTTTGAGCGTAAATTGGTGGCGTTTTGCTCTGCCAGTCGCCGAGGGGATGGCCGGACCGGGGGACAACCTGAGCCTGGCCAGCGGGAGTGCCTTGGCAGCCGAAGACAAGCCCCAGGCGACGCAGGCCGAGCTGCTGCGCGTGACGCAGCAGCTGCAGATGCTGCGCTACATACGGGACGGCACGGGCAGCTCGCCTCAGCAGTCGAGCAAGGTGCGAAGCGCGCTCGGGAAGCTGCTGAGTCAGCAGAAGCTCCTCGAGATGGACATCAAGAGCTTGTTGGAGCTGATGAACCGGCTAGAGGACATCATCCACGTCACCACAAAGCCAGGAGCGGAAGAAACGTGCGACGGGTCGGCGGCGTCTTTGTCGTGTCCGAACCCGCTGACCGACGTCGACGCTTTTGTGGACTTTGTGTCGCACCGGGATCGACGCACCAAAGGGAGCGAAGTGTCGTGATGAGTGGCGATGCATGGAACGGACCTGCATTTGGAACAAAGCTACGGCGATACGACGTGGCTTTGAGGGTGACTGGTCTTTGGACAAGCGATACAACTATTCTCAGTGAGAGGCTGCCACTGGGCATGCTGTCTTTTCCCTTTCTCTCACTGGGGGCGTCGAGCTGGAAAGGTGCCTTACCGAGCGTGCTCATCCCGATTCTTTGAAAGTGGTTTCCCAAAGCACTCACTGGTATTTGGGAGAAATTCCTAAACCTACCTAATGGGAGCTGGGGGACCCCTCTCAGACAATCGGTACAACTGCAGTCTGTGGGATGCCATTATCACGCGGAGGACTTGAAAGCTACCTCCAGGAAGTCTGAGTAGTTGTAGCGGACGTTTTGCCAAGAGACTTGGTTCTAGATTTCTTGGCAAAACATTTGTTGCCACTGTTTCGGTTCCCTTCCAAGAAGCTCCTTTTCAAGTTCTTGCCACCAGGTCTGACTGCCTTGGTGAATTTTTGAATTGAGCAAAAAAGCCTACCTGGAGACGACGTATGCAGTGGTGGCATGTCACTGGCAGTGGTTTAGTCGAATGGTTAGGGACCGCTTGTCAGGAACTAATGCCACTTGAGAAAGGAGAAGAAAGTGTGCACAATTTAATTTTGGTTCCTATCTGTCGGATGTCTAGCTGCTTCGGGGATTGGGGGGCTGTTGTGCGGCATTGTTTCAAAATCGATGCAGCAGTTAAATTATTTTTGACTATGAAGTATTCGCTGCCAGACATAACTCGATATTTCCCTCCCTGAAAATGGCATTTGTCAATATCAGTGTGGTGCTTTACGGTGCAGAGCTGCGATGTTATGGCCATTGCAGGCTTCGTGTCAAGGCTTACGGAGTTGTCACGCGACGATTCTCATGCTGGTTGAGCAACGTACCTTCGATAGCTATCGCTGCAGTCACGTGCACTTACGAAATTCGGAAAATGTTGGACTTTCATTACTTAGTTGGACTATGTTGACAACTTGCAAAACTTTTGGGAGTGTGAACACCAATAGTCGTCTTCACTCTGCCGAGCACACACAGCTTCAATGATGCCACAGTGTATTGAGTGGGGGAAGCGGTGTTGGGACTTTGTGTGTTATGTACAGTTTTACATATAATGTATACTTGAAGAAAAAATAATCCTGCACTTCCCCGAAATCTCATCTCTGTACAGAACTGAAGGTCATTCCTCAAGTGTTGGACCGTCGAAGCAATAATACGCCGAGAGGAAAGCTACCGCGTTATCCCTTTTTTAACAAAACAAATCCGTGACAATGTCACGTTTTTGTCCCTTTCACGTTTATTGCGTATGTAGCTGTGCAGTCTAAATCAAAAGGAAGTGTTTGCATGGCACCAAGCTGCAATCTGGGGGCATCTCTTTACTCGCTTTTGGTCCAAATTGTTTGCTGGAGTTCTCTTAGTTTGTGGTCTTCGGCCACTGCCAGCACGCTTTTTGTTTATTTCTTTGAGGGAGAGAATCAATCTGAGCAGTTTTTCCAAAGTTAAGACCATCTACCACCTTATTACTTGAGAAAGCCACCTTGGCAATCTTAGTATTCTGTTTCCCCCAACCCTCCCAAGCTTAGTTTGAGTTGTCTGGTTCTGAGCCAGATTAAAAAAACTAACAGTAGCACTAAATCTGTTTATTAATGAAATTAGGCAGTTTGTGCATACTACTATGGGACCACACTTTGTTTTTAGATATAAATGCTGGCAACAGGGATTTTTTCTTTAGAAACGATTAGCTCTTGCCAGAGCGGGACTAATAATAAAAAATGGTGCGAACATGGTCGAGACATGCTGTGGACCTTTTTGCTTTATGTGGCATGTCTCTCAAGACTATAGCATCCTAACGAAAAAAACGGCGCAAAAAGGTGAAAAAGGAAGCGATAAATGGGACAGGACAGAGTGCCGACTTGCAACTGTGTACAATTATTGATAGACAAGGAGAAAGAAAACACATTGTTGCACGCATACCTTCTGCCCACGATATCTACTCATTACGGCACGCGCTGGACCTTCATTGTCAGTTTCGGGAATTCCAGCTCCTTACTAGACAACGCCACTGGCTACGTTTACATGGATGCGACTGCAGCCCATCAGATCCAGTTAACGAATCGAATCGGTCCACGTAAACGGCTCGGATCGGATCTGATCCGATACGTTCTGTTAAGACGGGGTGGTTTGAGATGGTCAATCCGAATCGAGATTCTCCATGTATACGCTAGCGGATCGAATTGAGTGCTCGAGCGAGGGATCGCGGGAGCTTTGCGTTGCATGCTGCTAGGCAAAGCGGAAACCTCGGAAACAATCGAAAGGTCACGAGGTTTGTGTTGTGATCTTTCGACACGAGGTGCTGCTACTGGTCGATCCGAATCCATGTAAATGCAGTGGTTGAGGTCGATCCGATTCACTAACTGGATCTGATGCGGTGCTGTTGCATCCATATAAACGTAGCCACTGACGCTGCGCTAATGCAGTTTCTTTTTCCACCATGGATGTAGAATGCCTCGAGCACCTCACGTGTCACTTTTTTTTTGTGCCTTCCCGAAATTCTGCTGGTATTAAAAGACTGTTTGCACAGGCACTTTTTATAGTGAACTGAAAGGTGTCTTCCCACTGTGGCTTTGAGAGAGTGCCTGTGCTCACGGAGCCTATCGTTCAGGCAGCTTCCCGTTTGCCCAATGTAGGTGCAGCCGCTTGAGAAAGAAATGCTGAACACAACGCCCGTGGCACATAGCACAAACGGCCTGGCACTCTCATTAACTTGTTTTGCGTTAACTTGTTTTTCTTTCTCCTTGTCTATCAGTATGAATACGTAGTTGCGAGTCAGCGCTCCGTCCTGTCCGGTTTGTCGCTTCCTTTTGTACTTTTTTGCGCCGTTTTATTTCATTATTTTTAACCACTACCAACTAGCCCAGCTCTCAACCTTATTACTATAGAATCATCTTGTGGATGATAAAAGTAGACATTGTTCAAACAGCGCCAGCACAAAAGAAACTGCTCGACTAAACTAGTCACTTCTTTTTCCACACTGTGGCCCCAATGTGACCAACCAACATGTCAGCTTCCTTGGTTGAGCTGAGGTTGGCCAATTACACTTCTGAGGCAAAGGTGGCTGCAACTGCGTTGTAAATGGATTGTTTATATCGTCACATTGTGGGGTAATGATAGTGCCCCTGCTGCCGTGCAGCGTCTGTTAATAAAAAAGAAATTCGATGATGTCTTCCGTCCGTTTCGCGAAATCACTGGCCCTTCTGACAATTTCAATTTTTCTTTTCTTGTGATCATGTGTACAAAACCAAAATATATGCTGTAATGTACTGTACATAGCATTAAAATATGTTCTACAAGTCTATAAAGATACTCCTGCTAGGGGATGATTCTATATAAGATACCACACCATCCAGTTGGTTTCTGCTCCTGAGCCTATTAATGAGGTGTGTGGCTCAGTGCTTTGTACCTGCACAATACCTTCTTAAAAATTTTTCTCAATGTGCAAAAAAACAAAGCCCCCCCAAAAAAAAGAAAAATTCGAAACGGGCCATGCTTGTTGAAGTATATGCAGCAGGGTTGGGAAGAAATGCTTGAAAATGTATTTGGAAATATGAATGCATGTTAAAAACAACTAAAATATTGATGCTGAAATACACTTGTAAAAAGTATTGCAACACACATCAAAAATATATTTAAAAATAAGTGAAAAAATTAGAATTACAAATATAGAAACATTTTGCTAAGAACCAACCGTTAACGGTTGGTTCTGAAACTTTGGCATCTGGTTAGGACCACTAGTGCCACATTTGGCCGGAGAAGCGAGCGTTTGACGATGCATAGTTTAATTTTGCGATGAATATTTTTTAGGGTGTTGCTGTACAAACTTTCTCCAAGATATCTGAGATGATCTCATACACTAACACTGGTTGGGTGCACCTGATACTGCACATGGAGCAAAAAAACAAAACAAAAAGACAGTATGGTCTCCCTCTTTCAGCGATGGTCTCACTGTCGTACTGGAATTAACCTTTCTTATCTGGTGGCTGCATCTCATCACGGATATACACGAGAGGCCATTGTTACACTTGAAAATACTATTCTGACAGCATCTTAAAATTTTGGAATCTACAACAATATTCGACCACCTAAAGCATAGAAAGAAACATTCATCATCTTCGTGGATCGCTGTGGGACCTTTCGACAAAAGACAATTTGTAACGGGTCACAATTTGCCTTTATGAAAATTTGTCAAACTAAAAAACGCCAACCAGTCTTTTGGGGCCGCTGCAATGTGGGCACCAACTATCCCCAGCGGTTGGCATGTCTTACAAATCAAAGCATTCAATGGTCTTTGAAACTTTATGAAAACATTCACTGAAACATATATCAGTTTGGAAACCAGACAAATTGATGTCAATGCAGTCGATGAAAAACCTATCGTCTGAGAGAGGTTAAGAGTTCAGGGGAAACTCCTCCCGCCTCTTTCCACTTTAACAGAGTGAACGCTAGAGAGGAGGGTGCCTCCCCTCCGGCGTTCAACTAGAGGAAGCTTTGGCTTGCAAAAAGGTCTTGAAAACCTCACCTACGAGAGATATATTGAAACCATTACCTACTTGAAAATAGGGAAAGTCATCTTTCAAAACGACAAATAGCAAAACATTGCCTTCTTTGGTTGTTCCAGAAGGTGCCTTGGTGCCAAATTACCCTCAAAGGAATAGTCCTATGCGACAAATTGATCTGCTATAGAGCAGCCCTTTTACAAACTGCCTTTTGGCAAATGGCCCATACCCTGGTTGGAGGGACAATTCTAAAAAAATTAACAAAATACAGCAGTCCCCGATTATAATACCAGAAGTGCACCTAAACATGTATTTTGATACAGAAATGCGAATATGTACATTTTAGAATTGTATTGCAATACAGAAATAAAGACAATGTATTCCTGAAATACTATCGCAATACTGTTCAATTCCGACATGCACTGCACCCACGGAGACTAAAGAATCTACCGTAAAGTTCCGAGAGAACGCCCGCCCCCGAGAGGTCGCCCATCCTGTTTTTCTGGCTAAACATCTGCAACATAAAAATTCCGAAACATCGCCCACCCCACCCCCATTTCCGTCGGACAACACGCAATGTCCGACGGGAATCGCATCAACTGCACAATTTGCTGTACCGGCACGTCAGACAAGCGAGTTTATAACGAATTCCCGCGTTTTTGTCCGCGATCTGCGTGTGCGATCTCCATTCCACGCGACTTGGTCCTGTGTGTACTATATTGCATCGTGAAATAAAATTTTGCTGCGTTCGCGATCTGCGGTATTTGTTCCCGTAACATAAGAGTTTGTAGCGGATTCCTGCCTTTTGTCCACAATTTGCGCGTGCCATATCGGTTCCTGTGGCAGGCAAGTTTGTAGCGGGTTCCCGCGTGTTTATCGCATCGTGAAACGCAAATTTGCGGTGTCCGCGATCTGCGGTATCAGTTTCCGCGTCACGTAGTTTGTAGCCGGTTTTTGATAAAGTTTTGCTGTGGCGTCCCCAAAGATAGCCCACCCCATGTTTTTCACCATTTATCTCTTCATTTTGTGTGGGCGTTCTTTCGGAACTTTACGGGTAGTGTAAACCAGACTGCCGATTTTGCAAAAGCGGAAGCAGGTACCATCTATCTCGATGGTCATGCTTTTTCTTTATTGTGGCTTTTCTGCCGAGTGGATTGGGATTGTTGCATTGTTTGTTTCTTTATTAAGGGCAACTACATGTTTCTTGCACTTCATAGAAGCATTTAAGATCAAAACTCGTACTATGCTGTTCAAGTAATACGGAACAATTCTTGATCAGACTAATGCAATTTTTATTTTGTTGTTTGAAGCCTCGTGGCATATCACTTAGTTCTCCATGCCTCGGAGCATACAGCAGCACAGTTATACAAATAATAACTGGAAATCTCACCTCTGCAAATTGGAAAATCAGCACAATGTCTGCAAAAAGTGACCACCATACAAGTGGAGTACAGGTTTTGCATGCTCCAAATTAAGGTTGATTGGTAGTAATGTGTGCAACACAAGAATGACAAAGGCTGACCGCCAAAGGCAATGGCGGAGCACGCGAATGATCAGAAAAACAAGAAATAATCTGCAACAAAGTATGCGCAGCCAAAGCATGAACATGTAATGGTATATGTCAAACTACCCTATGGGCCAGATAGACCTAACTCACATTAAATGAACTCAAAAATTCAGTTTCACATGCTGCAACACCAATTTACATGAAAGTGAGACTAGGCAGTGAAAAGGTTTGTCTCCATATTGAGGCGTAGAAAAATGTCGGTTTTCATTTGTAATTTCTGATCGGGGCAAGTTTTTGCTTTGATATTCTCACAAAACAAATGCACTACCTAGCCCCTTTAGTGGTAAATTACAATGTCGCAACATGCAAAACTGAATTTCGTAATTTGTTTAAAGTGGGTTAGATCCATCTGTCCCACCTGGTATATCACAGTTACTTGTTCTTTGTATTTCCTTTGGGTCAATCATTGTTCCAAACTTCTAAAGCCTCGGCACTTTTGACCTCCTCATCTCTCACCAGGAACTGTTACTTCAGCTGCATCAAAAACAATAGAAAAAATAGTAAATATCCTCACTGCGGTTATCCAGTTCCATGCCTCAAGAGCGACATGTGGGGAAATTACTACATCGGCCATTAAAACAAGGTTCCTTCACTTATTAAGTATCAGGATACAGGACTTATCACTTTATTGATAACATAGTATATACCGAATGACATACCTTTCGAGGCTAGCCCAAAACTATATCAATTTGAGTTTTTGGAAGGCCGTGCTACCAAACGAAGCATAATAAATGTGAACGACAATCGAAATGTGCCGACATGGCACTACTTTTTTTATCTTCGTTTTTAATAATCTCATCTACTAACCTGTTGGCTTGGCTATCCATGTAAATATCAAACAAAAAAGCAATTGCTATTGCCAACATTGTGGCACCAAAGAGAATCATCATAAACAAATAAGAAAATAGTCGCCCGTGCGATAGGAGCGCCTAAAAAAATGACCGGCGACGAGGACAGCCCCACGCAGTACCGGGTACAAATACATTTTGCCAAAATGAGCAATTCCGTTTCCAAAAGAGGAACGGTGGCGGGGGTCGCCATCTTTCACTCCGTCCCGTATAAAAAAACGTCCCAAAGAAACAACAACACTGTGGTGATGTGTCGCGGCCGGCGCCGACAGAGAGAGAAAGGACACGACAAATCGCTCCGACGTGAGAGCTGTAGAACATTGACGTTGGAGCCGTAGGACACCAACATGGGAGCTGTAGGGCACCGACGTGGGAGCCGTAGGACACCAACATGGGAGCCAAGGGGCGTCACTCTTCACTCGAACTGGGTGAGCAGGGCCATCATGGTGACGCCGAGGAGCAGGGCCAGCACCTCCTTGATGGACTGCCACAGGCGAGTGTTCTCGAGGAGCTCGGGGATGACTGACACGGTGGCGATGTAGATGAAGCCGCCGGCCGTGAAGGGGAGCACCCAAGAGTTGGCGCTGCCGCTCACGCCCTCCGCCACCAGGCTGCACACCGTGCCACTCAGACAGCCCACTGCAGTCACCAGCTGCATGCACATCGCCTGCAGGGGGCGAACGGGGGACCAAAACGTGGCAAATTGTTACCCCCAAAAAGAAAGAAAGAGAGCGACGGGAAAGCATGGATAGAAAGCAGACAAGAGGTTAGGCGTGTTTGATATGCCGCGATGCGTTGAAGTTGTTCGAGTGCTTGTCAACTTTATTTTTATACAATGCACAATGCCTGTGTTTTTTTGCACAGTAAGCTTACGGGTGATGTTTTGCCGCTTCTTTGCGTATATTGGGCTATGCCAGTGACATGGGCCCGTTGGGACCATTCACTGATTCCTGCGTCTATGTCCCACCGTTCCGGCCGGAAAGCGTGGGACCTACATAGGACTTTACGGCGGGAAAGAGAGGATAAACATTCTTTAGTGTACCAAGATCGGCACCCTTCGATCACTCCTTTCTGAGCCTGTCCTCAATGTGTCGGGGTAGCAGTGGCACCCGAAGGGAGATTGCGACGTCAGACAGCACGATGTGCCAGCTCCCGCAACCTATCTTTGTTGCCCTTTCGAGACCGCTTTCATGGATGGAAGAGAACGTCATGCACGCCCGTCGAAGACGCCTTCTGCACACCCGAGCGAGACGTCGGCGGCCACTCTTCGAGAAGGTTCCTTTTGGAAGTTCTTCCTATACTCCATTTCAGACAGAACAAACAACACTTTCAAAGCTATTGGCACGATTGCATTACTTAAACTAGCGACTTTTTTCAACATGCTCTCCCGAAAGCGGGGTGCTAGACCGAGCATCACGCTTGCACCGCTTGCTTTGGCAGGGTTATTTGCTACCTCTGGGATAGACTATAGCAGCTTCGACTACCTTTGTGCGTTGCGTAAAAGGGAATGAATGTATGAAACAATGTTTGCATGTAGACTGGTTTAAACTGGAAAGCAGCTGCCAATGCAAAAAGAAAAGAAAAAAAAAATAAGGGATTTAATGGATAGGATGTAGACCGGTGTAAGCAGATGTTAGGCATCCCCGAATAGCAAAGGAAGGAGACCTCGAGGGACATGAGCAGCAGGAAGCGAATGAGACGAAAAGAGAGACAGATTCAACTACGACAGGAATGAAAACAAACGCGAATATAGCCCTCTTGTATCAAATTATTCCTCCATGCTTGCTACTGGACCACTGGGGAGAACGTAATGGAATGGAGACAGCTGCACATGGCTCGTGAAGCTTTGTTAAAAACAAAACAATTCCTACTTTGTCGTAGGAAACAGTGTGAAAAACAGACAAGGACAAAGAAGAAACACATGCGACGAGCGCTGACCATCAACTAAAAAATTTTAATAGGAAAACACATGAAAACAACCATTCATCTTTGGCAGTACGCCCCCCGTCTGCTTATCTCGAGACCATTCATAGCAGTGTGATGGAACCTGTTAAACGCGATTAAAAGTGATATGATGCTAGACCAAATCC
This sequence comes from Ixodes ricinus, assembly GCA_037355805.1. NCBI lineage: Eukaryota > Metazoa > Arthropoda > Arachnida > Ixodida > Ixodidae > Ixodes > Ixodes ricinus. The sequence goes on along the minus strand of JAZHYW010002068.1, from coordinate 50,537 downwards.
AGAAATGCCACCTCACTGTCCAGTTTCTGGCCAGACTTGTACGTAGTTCAACTACTCTACTCAAGTTACTGTAGTTTAACTGCTTTTCTGAGTAGTTTAGCAACTTTCAATTACATTTTTATATCGGTAACTAGTAGTTCACTTTAATTACTTTTCTTAGTAACTTCTACTCAAGTTACAAATTACTTTCGAATTTAGTGGCTGTTTTCCCTATCAACAAACATTCCTGCACAAAAGAGATAAGATAGTTGAAGACCAGCTGATATTTGCAAAGAGGGGGAAGCATCTGGCATAGGAAAGGGGGGGAAGAAAGTAATTTGGAAAGTCCGAAACCCCACAACCTTCACGAGTCCTCCCCCCCCCGCCTGCAACAACACTGCTCCGAGGCGCGGGGAGCGAACAGACACGACGCATGAGGCCAAGTAACTGCAGGATTAGCACCGAAGACTGGCGTTCTTCTGTGTCCCGAAGCTCAAGGAGACTTGACCCATTTGAAGAAAGGGCTGGTCCCCGCTTCTCCCCAACGTAGAAACTCTCGCCCACTACAGGAGGTGCACACACTGCATCCTCACTCAAAGGAGGCAACAAAATGCAGCACCTGCTCTGAAACTCATCTGGTGCTCCCGTAGTTTGCGCTGTACTCGAAGAATCGCGTGCTAAAGGGCAACGCAAAGATTACCTGCCAGCGTTGCCTTTCTCCCAAAACCTAGAATATGCAGATCTTCAAAGATTCAAAGATTGTTCGAGAAACCTGTAGCGATTCCCCCAACGTTTTTACATGAAAAATAATAAACAAGCAGTGTTGGGAAGTACTTTATGTAAATGCTACTTAAAGCACTACTGTTTAGAAAAATTTTCCCTTTACTTGAAGTAAATTCTCTGAACATGTACTTGTATTTTCCAAAGAAAGTATAACTCCCGACTTCAATGTACATTCCCCGAATTTGAAAACAAAAAATGGCGGTATCGTCGTGTGAAAACGCGCTTTTTAGAGACGTCATCTGATCATTTCTCTGGGTGAAGTAATGGCGGCTATAAGACCGATGGAAATAAGTGCCTTATAAGTTGATTGTGTCCAATAGCTCGTCAGCAAGAGTAAAACAACTACTCTGTGGCGACTTGACCTTTACAATATTTACTGCCATTTCCGTAAAAAACTGATGCACCTCCGATTACCCTAGAGCAGTGCATACCAGTTAAAAAAAAAAAAAAACTGTATAGGGAATGTAAGGGCATCATGAAAGATTGTGTTAAAAGTGCTTGTACTTTACCTTGAAATATATTGTATTTGTATATGTCACTTTAAGTACATTGCACGCGGTGTACTTACTACTTTACTTGAAGTGCATAACCTCTCATTTACTTTGTACTTTACTTCAAGTACTTTTTAGATGTACTTTACGCAACACTGTAAACAAGCAAACACTGTCTATAAAATCAAGCTCAGACAGTGCCAAACCTCAAAGTAGAAATGACACATTCGCAGTACATCATTGATTAAACAAACCAAAAAGTACAAAACAATTAGGCACGCAAGAGCAGAACCAGCTATTAAAGCATTCCGGTGAAAAAAACAAGCCGATTCATATTTGGCTAGCACAATTTCGCTAACGGATCAAAACCTCTGTACTTTCTTTTACCCTAAAAAAAACCATGTAAAAGTAACTTCAAAAGTAATTTGCTACTTTTTTACGGTAATTAGTAATTTTCTCAATTATTGTCTATTTGAGTAATTTCTACTTTACTCAAATTACTTTGGACGTCAATAATCAGTAACTTAATTGCTTTTTTTTTTTGAGTAACTTGTCCATGTATGGTTTCTCCTTCATCCTCGTCTCGTCTGTTTTTTGCGCTGTTTCCTACGATGAACTCCCACCTACTCGCCCAACTATCCATTCCCACTTTGTATTCAACAAAAAGCAAACAAGAAACAAAGTACCGTCTCCCCCTGCTTGGACAATTGTTTCTCTTTGCTTTTAAAGAGAGAGAGAGATGCTCTTTCTGGGAGATCCAGAAAGAGCATCTTCGAGAATTCGAAGAGAACAATCCGCTCCATTCTTGCACAAAACCTGTCGATCCGTTCCATTGTTATGTCGAGCAAGTTAAGGCTGCCCAGCTGTGCGAGAAATCCGCAAGCACCTTGCATCAGGCCTGAAGACGTGGCTGCTTCCAACTTCAATATGTTATGTTAGTGAAGTTCGGCCGAAATGCATCCCTACAATCGCAGAGCTGGAAATCGACTGAATTGAAAGAGAAAATCTCTGCTTTGAGCCTAAGCATTATAATGTATATTCTCGCAATCGAAGTTGCAACAGCATGGAAAACAATTTCAATCCTTTTGCAATCAAGATCAGGAGGCGAAGGCAGTGGCGTCACGAGGGTCAGTGGCACCCAAGGCAGTAGCCCGCCGCGACCCCCCCCCTCCCCCGCTTTCGCATGGCCCGTCGCGACTCCCCCCCCCTCACAAGGGGGGGCGGACCGCCCCTGCACCCGGGGCGGTCCGCCCCCCCTTATGACGCCACTGGGCGAAGGTATATTTCCCTGAAATGATTAAATGAGTGTTTTTCTGAAAGAAAATGTTTTAAAATAAACAAATTAGTGAAAATATTATGTTCACATTGTTTTCTTTATAATTTGTCTAGTGATACTAAAATTATCATTTGACTGCAACTATATTCGAGTGATTGTTGCAGAATGTTCCCACTGTGTCGATACACGTGGCTGAAGCACATGTCATCTCATGCCTGTGCATTCGAGAGAAGTGTACTCGGCTACCCTTTTTTTTCAATCACATTTCAACAATGTCGCCATTGCCATGTCTGTCTACTTTCTACTGTCAGAAGGCTTCACCACCGATGATGTAAAGCTCTTCTCAGATGTCTCAACAGCTCTGGAAGATTTCCATCAATAAGAATATTTTGTCGGCTGCAAACTCGAATCACTTCTATGTACCTTACGAAATACGAGCAATGCAGCTGTTCCATGGTAATATTTTTTTGTTCACTCACCCTTCGTTTGCTGTAGCCAGACTGCACCAAAATGGCAAAGTCTCCGATTTCGTGAGGCACCTCATGAAGCAAAATAGTGATGGTTGAAATGAAGCCCGCCGTATTTCCAGCGATGTAGGATGCCCCAATGGCAAGGCCGTCAGTGAAGTTGTGAGTGAAGTCAGCGGCGAGATTGAGGTATGCAGCCACCTTGATGTCCGGTTTTTTCTCTGAAACCAATATCACTCCTTGTAGATCCCACTCTTAGCTAATGAGGCCTCATAGCCCTCCAAGGATTGAATAATAAGATAAAACTATCGCTATAGAGCATAACTAAATCAATCTTTTGTGCCAGCGATGCTACACACCACACACAAAATTTGACACGTTGAAATGCCCGCAAGAACACAGTACATTTAGAAACAGTCTACTGTACTTTCCGTGCTTGTTGGTGGAGAACTACCCACCACTCTCTAAGGTACTTCATCCACAAACAGAGCAGAACAGCGTGGGATACCAAAAGGCTGCTAATTTAAAATATGGTTAATATAAAGACCACATTAAGGTACACGTTTCAAAGACATCAAGGAACATCGCTATTTCTGAATGTACATTCAGTGCAACGGCACTTGTAGCCGTTGCACTGAACCCGTGCCGCTGCAACGGCACTTGTAGCCGGTGCAACGGCACCTGGCTAATTCCCTCAAAGGAAAAATGCATTGCCACTCCCCGCACTGGGCCTTTTTCGGGGATCTTGAATCCTTGCACCATATTTGATGGAGACAGGGTTCTGGCTGCTCGGTGGAAGGTGCAAGGTCACGCTCGGCTATTTGCAGTTGATTCAGATAACTGGGCTTGTGGCAGGCTGTTTTGTTAGGCTCTACTCATTGCCTTTATACCTCAAAATGTTGAATGCATCCGCCACTGGGTGCCGTGATTATTTGACAGAACAAAAAGGCCCATTGCACGAGGCGCCTAGGAAAGTTGTCTTAAGTTGTGTCGTCTTTGGCCCACCAAATCTACTTTTGGCCAGGTTGAGATAGGAGTTACTCCGAACTCACCTTGCTCGCTCTTTGGAGCGTCGTCGCTGCATTCACCTTTTTTCGCCGGCTTTTTCCTCCGCACGACGTCGTTCGTCCCGCTCTTATCCTCGGCGCCGCTCGACTCGCCATCACATTTGCCCGTCGGCTTCTCGTCGGCGTCGTCGTGCTCGTGAGCGTGGCCGTCGTCGTGCTCGTGGGCCTGGCCGTGACTGTGCCCGTGGCCACCCTTGATCATGCGCACGAACTTCTCGACCATCAGGAACGCCAGGATGCCGGCGAGAACCCAGAGCCCCACGCTCATGTCGTGGGGGCCGTGAGCGTGGCCTTCGTGAGCGTGGTCGTCGTGAGCGTGGCTGTGGGCTGCGTGGTCCTCGTCGCCGTGCGGCATCAGGGCGTGCGGGATGAGGTGGAGGAACGCGTCGCCCAGCAGTCCGCCCGAAGCGAAGCTGAGCAGCACCTTGAGCAGCGATTCGTGGCCCGACCGGCTGTCGATCGGGATAAAGAAGAGGATCACGAACGGCGCGATGCTGATGAGCAGCGTTGACCCTAGGGCACGGGCCCACAGGTAGGCTGTCTCTTCGAACGTACGGCTCTTTTGAGCGCCTGCCGGCGTCGACTTGGAGTGGCTGTGATGGCTGTGTGTGTGGGAATGCTGAGCCGGCGCCGGTTCGGAGTTGGCAGCTCTCGAGTACTTGAATGCCGCCGACTCGTGGCTGTGCCCGTGGTCGTGATGGTCGTGATGGTGGTCGTGGTCGTGGTGATCATGGTCGTGAGAATGGTGATGCTGGCCTCCGGTTCTTCCAAGTTCTGCGCCAATTAACACGGCGACAAACAATACTATGCAAGGTCTCCCCTTTGTCACAAACATCGTTTTTTTGTATGCCTGTTTCCCTTCTTGTTTGCTACTGTACCTCCGTGCCACTTATCGCGAGCGCGTCCTCTACGTGCACATATTCGGTTGAAGTGGTTTGCGAGAGAGAAAATCAACTCGCCGAAGCTTTTTCTTTGCTCTAAACGGGCAGAGACCCGACTTGTCGACGTGTTTTGAAGGGAGCGATTTTGAGTCCCCTGGTGAGGGGAAACCCGACCACGGACTTGCCATGGACCGACTACCGGATCAGCGCTGACTGAATATTTAATTCGTTCAATCCTATCAATTTATCATAAAATATTTCCTTGTGTTTTATTTTTATATTTGTTTTCGATATTCTAGCAACTCCGAACAAAATATCTGCTATTTACGTAACTGTCACTGCCATGGGTTCTGATTGAAGAGGTGAACTTGTGAAGACGGCGCCAACGACGCGGGTTTTACGTTCGAGTGCTTTATCCTGCGACTAATGAGTGAATTATGGAATGAACAATGCCGAGTTCTATTGATCCGTAATATTCTCGACTTCTGTCGCAAGAAAAGGGTAGGCAAATACTCGGCGGTTTGGTTGGATTATCGTTTCAGTCTAAGCCAGTGACTGCGCGAAGTGCTGCTTGTCCACGTCGTCTAACCGTCACGATTTTTGCTTGCAGCTCATGGTGAAAAAACGCTTCGCCATCACATATCCCGGGCACGAAGAGCCGAGCAGCAACAACAGAAGGCGTACTTGCACTTTTTACTATATTTTTAATCCGCTACAGGCTTACGTGCAAAAAAAGGCAACTGGTGAAGCCGAGATGTAGAGCCGCGACCGCGATTTCCTTTTAGGCAGTGTCTATTCTCCCGGCATTTCGTGGAAACACGTTTCATAGACACCTTCGCGTACACACGTTTCGTCGACACTCGCACGCGATTTGCACACTGTAGGGACATTTCGTCGCGCGTGTGTATCACTAGGGCCCGTGTTAGCCTACCTAGCCGATCCTATACTTCGTTTCAGCTTGGGTCCAGACGCAGCCGATGCTACAAACACGAGCGTGTGGCCCTGGACAGTGCCTCTACTGCACGAGCGCGCGTGCTTGGCAGGGACGCTGGAAGCCCGGAGCTCGCGCTTGTAGCATCGGCTGCGTCTGGACCCAAGCTGAAACGAAGTATAGAGTCACTGTGGCCGACCTGTTCGAGGCGCTTCGCGGAGACAGTCTGGGTCAAGAGAAAGACAATCCGAGCTGTCGAGGGGCCAATGGGTAGCGATTGACGGCAGAATTTCGGAGCCACTACCTTCCTTTTTGGTTCCGAGTCTTCAAACGCAACTATCTAATTCCCCCCCCCCCCCCAAAAAAAAAAAAAAGCGGAAAATTTTTTTGTTTACTAGTTTTACGCATTGCTCAGCCCACCGTGTTGTTGAGATCGCGTATTTTGATCCAGTTTGTGTGAGACAGTGCCGAATTGCAGATATGTTTTAAGGCTGCAAACTCTACAGTCGTTATTTATTTTTCCTCTTCCTAATTAAGGGTTTGAAATGCATTGAAGACCAGTTTGTCTCTCTATTGGGTCAATAGAGACATAAACCCGCCTTTCTTTACCACGTTACACTGTTTCCGTCTCGTATTATTCGGCTGCAATGTTTCTTGACCCATAATCATATGCTGCATAGTTATGTGACTCAGGCCATTGGTGCATCACTGTATTGGGGACGCTATCGCAGCAGCCGCGGATTGGGCGCCTGCCCTTCGAATAAAGTTAGGAGGTGGAGGTAGGTCTCTTGACTTTTATGTAATAGTTCTTGATTAAGATGTGGGTCGTTGGGTTGTTGCAGAACCCCCGAACCAAGAGGCACAATAAACGTGAAATGATAGATCGCTCGATTGATTGCTCCCACAGGGCACCGCACCGACAGGTCGGACGTCGGGAACGGGGTCGGAAGCCGGCTGCAGAATGGTTGCCGGCCCGCAGGAACCGGTGGCAGGAGGCTCTCCGGTGCTGGCCGCTGGAGACCAGTGGAGGGCTCCATCTCGGCGGCCTGGTTCCTCTTGCAGACGTGCGTGTTTGTCTGCTGCCTCTTCTTCGTCTTCCTCTTCCTCAACCCGGAGTGCCTTGACGCCCCGCAACTGGACTTGGACGGCCTCGGCAAGGCTCTGCGGCAGCGCGTCATAGGACAGGACGTCGCCCTCAACCGAACAATCGGTGCGATATCGCGCTACTTGGACGCCGGTGACTTTTCATCTCCGCTCGTGCTCGTGTACGTCGGCTGCTCGGGCTGCGGCAAGACATACGCCGTCTCCGTCGTCGCCAAGCAGTACGAGTTTGCAGAGACAATTGTCGCATCCCACCGAATTGCGCTCGCCCGGAAGTTGAGGGACGACCTCGGGCGCTGGCTGCGGCGCACCGTGTCGTCGTGGCGACCCAACTTGATCGCCGTCGACGACTTCGACCTTGAAGACGACTCCATGCGACGGCAGCTGCAGGCAGCATTCGCGTCGTGGGACCGGCTCGAGATAACCGCGGAGCAGCCGACGGTCTTCATTCTCGTCGTAACCAACGGCGCGGACATCGCCGAGGGCTTTGCGCTGCGGATGCTCGCGGACAATCGTCCAACGAACGGCAGTCGCGACGTCGCGATGCTCGTGAGCGCTACCGGGACGTCTTGCCCGGCTGGATGCGAGACTTCGAGGTCGTGCCTTTTCTTCCCATGACCAGGGACGACGTCAAGGAGTGTTTCAGGCGAGAACTGTCGCAAATGAAAGCTGGGATCGAGGTACCGGACGACAAACTGGAACGGTTGATGCAAGAAATTGCTTTCTATCCTCCAGAGAGCTTGGCCTTTTCGGAGTCCGGCTGTAAAGAAGTTCCCATAAAATTGGCGTTGAATTATCCGTGAGTGCAGAAGTCCGGACGCTGCGCTGGAAGTGTATATTTTTGTTCCGAGGATGCATAGACACTGTGGGCAAAGGGATTTTGGGGTCTTTCGATGTTAAATGTAACGGCAGTCACTTACTATTTATTTTTCTCCGACTACAGTGCAATCCACTTATAACGATAACGAAAAAACCAGAAAATTCAATTGTTATAACCGATTATCGAATCTAGAAGCTCTAGAAACTGATTGTTATAAGCAGCACATCATTTTATATGTCATCATTATAAGTGGATTGCACTGTGTGCAAGTTTCGGTGATATTTTTGCTGGACTGTTTTAGGACAAGTTTCTTATACGCTTGTCACATGGCAAAATCGCGCGTCATTTTCATAGAATGACACGAAGCAATCTGCAAATTCTCACCACGAGCGTCATGTGTGCCCTGTGCCAGGGGTGACGAGTGCCCGTTGTATGATCGGAGAATATCATTCGATGGAAGTGACATTAAATTTTACCGTGTGGCAAAGGTATTATCTTTAGTTATTTTATGTCATCTTTTTTTATAGTGTGTACAATGTACATAATGCTCAAGAAGTATGTTTTCTTGTAGCAAACATTGCTTCAATGAATTTTCCGAGTGAATATTTTGTTTATGAACAGCGCTGACAACTGTGTAAAACTAGAATAAATGCCAGCATTTCGGCCAAACATTCAATTTTTATTGGCCCAGAGCTTTCTGTACAATACTAACAAACTGATGGGGAAAAATATTGAGCTGCTCTTCAGAGGCTTTCGGGTGCCCATATAAAAATACCCCACTCGTCCAACTCCAGGAGGTCGCATCCGTGGGAATTAATATCCGAGAACAGTTGGGCGCATGACTAGCTTGCAGCCAGATGGTGTCTCAAAATGTTGCACTCCCTAATGTGCTCGTAGCTGCGCCACTCTGTCCTAACAAATTCGTTGTCATAAATTACAAAGGTACACACAATGAAAAGTGCAGCTACAAATTATGTATTTATATGCCAAAAACAGTAAACAAGGAAAAACAAGCTAGTAAATCTATCACAATGAGGAACTACCAGAAATGTTCTACAGAGAGACATACAAATCGTTTCCAAACTAACCATTTGCTTTTCGTAACACATCACTGAAAGTGATTGTAGTGGGTAATGCTATTCCCTTAACAGTACCAGCTTTCGTGCTTATCCACCGGGTGTGGAAGAGAATGCCATTGTCGAGATGCTCGACGGACCCTGTAGGACTGCGACAGTCGTGAGGCGGGGATTTGTTCCAACCACCACAAGCTCGAAAATAGTAGCCGCCTTCACAAGCGCCCGCCAGACCCCAATCAATCGTTCAAAACGCGCAGCATTTTTTCTTCTTCTTCTCCGCTATCTATCTTTGGAACGATTCCGGCATGCTTGCTACAACCACCCAGCTCGCACACACGACACATTTCACCGGCACGGCACAAAAAGAGAACAACAAACAAACATCCCAAGGCTCCAAAAACTGAGTCGCGGCGCAACCCAAAGGCACGGCAAGCGAGGCACAAGGTTGTCGGGGCAGCCCTTGGGGCCTCAGATCTTCTCCTGGAAGCCCAGGTGTTGGGCCACCTTCTGGTGGATCTTCTTGCAGCCCGTCGAGGAGTAGAGGTTGTAGTCCGAGGGGATGTAGTCCAGCTCGTCGGCAATCTCCTCTAGGGTCCGGTCGTTGGTGGTACGGTTGCGGCGCTTGAACTCGTCCCTCACGCAGGCCACCACCTGCTTCCGCTCCAGCGGCAGGAAGGGCACGAACACGTCGATCAGGTTCTTCTCCACAATGTCCGCACGATACAGGCCCCCTGCAGGAGGAACACGGCCCTTGGAAGCAGAACGACGCCCAAGGCCGCTTCCCTTGCACGGGGAATCGACCATCTGCAGTCTCTCCGACGAGACGCACCTCGTTCTGCACTAGCTGGCTGGACTTGTACAAATGATGGGAAACTTCATCTAGAATGTAGGACCCTGTTGTTTATTCCAGGATGATCTGCCCGTTTTCTGCAGCTCTTTGATTGCTGTCCCGCAACAAACGAGCATTTGGAAAGGGACATCCTGGGAGTAGTAGTGGTATTAGGAAGCTTATATTCTTCAGACTCCTAAAGCTAAATAATTTTGATCTTCCTGCCAGCATCAAGTACTTTGATGATTTGTTCGATGCGGTGGAGCACAAATCTGTCGGATTGCCAGCTCGCTTCCCGTTAACTTGCTGGCACTATAAGCAGTTTTTATGCAACGACTATTATTTGCTCTGTAGAAAGTTTAGCCAGGATTTCATGAAACACCCGGTATATCTTGGTGGTTTCGGCATAGTGTTTTGCTACGACGGTGAGTTCCAGCGACTTTTACAAGATGGCTTATGCAAACATTTGGAAGCACTTTCATTGCGTAAATCAATTACAGGCAAAAAACAACCAGTTTGCAAGTACCATTACAAATATCACGGTTGTCCTAATGCCACACCACAAGACGTCAAGTGTCCGCGTCATGTCGAGGAAATATGTGCCAAGTAAAACACCTCCCCGATAGGATTACGTTCCAAAAACAAATGTGCCCAATGGCACTGACCTTCCGAGTCACCCCAAACTTTCCAATCTTTTATAAGAAAGAAAAAATACAGTAGACTCATTAATTCAAACTCCAGGAAGTCACAGATTTTAGTTTGAATTATCAGAAATTCATCTACTTTCATCTGATACTAGGCAACATTATAATTTGTTACATGGATAGCTGCACATACAAAGCTGATTTTTGCGTTTCCTCTAAAAAGGCCTAATTATAAGCAAGTACACGCACACATTGGTGAAACAACTGTGACGTTAAGTTTATTCATCTGGCAAAAAAGTTGTTGCTTGTGGACTATTTAGTCGGCACATGAGATCTCAAAACAAAATTTTCAATACCAGCTAATGCAAGTAGCTCTTCACGGGACTCTTCCTTTGCAGACAGAAACTTCCAGAGCTGAGCGATGTGCTCAAAGGCCTTTGCGGCTGTGACAGTTGGTAGTGGGTCATCCCTTCCTTCATCGTCATATTCACTCTCACTGCTGCACTGTGCTGGCATTACTTCCTGTACTATGATGAGTCATCACGACGAACACACACATTGTCGTCAAGACTAGCATATTCCGCAAGCTCAGCGTTCACATTATGTGCTTCAAGGCCAGAAAGCATGATGCCAGCGAGCTGTTCCTCATCCTCAATGTCGTCTTGGTCATCACTGCTAGTCTTGAAGCACATAATGTGAACGCCTTTTTCCGCTAATGTGCGCCACATTGCCCCGTTGAGTGCGCTTCTTCCGAGCACCGGTGCACTGCGGAGAAGCAACACTCGCAAAAGCAAGCTCCGCAGGTATTGCTTCTCTGCGGTGCACCGGTGCTCGGAAAGAAGTGCACTCAACGGGGCCGCAAGAACAAAAGAAAAAGTATGAATTAAGCGAAAATGCGGTTCGAATTAAGCGGCTTATAAATGCATTAAAAACATAGCGGGACAACCAAAATTTTCAAATCTATTTGAATTAACCGAAGTATGAAATATCCGAGTTTGAATTATCGCGAGCCTACTGTAACATGTTTCCAGCCATCTAATATTTCTGTGCATTGCAAAGAAGTGCAGGACTCACCTTTTTCGTTGAAGCTGCCCAGCTCGATGACCCTTTCCATGTCGTTGAGCCGGACTTTGCTGCGGTCGATGCCGTCCTTCCAGGCGTCCAGGGTAGCCCTCGCTATCACGTCGCCGGCCGTGTTGCTGCAACAGAAATCGGTTGCATCTTTCTGACACGAAATCCCATCATTCGAAACCTTCGTCTGCATATCACCACCGTCCTTGACGCTCTGGATATGTAGGTCTTTTCTCACTCGGTCAAACCTGAATTCTCCGTAATTCAGAGTGACTGGTCATAAAAAGAGTTTAACAGTTGTACAGCTGCAGCCCAGAGGTAGCTGAAAGGTGGAAGTATAAGTGACCATGCTGGCTCGAGTTGGTGAAGTAACTTCAGTTACCGATGTTGCGAGGCATTCAGGCCACAACGGCACTGTTTGAAGGACACTGTGATGATTATCACGATAAAAGTGAGCTGCAGGGGCGCTGATCTCGACAGCGCAACCATTACGAGGAAGACGACGTACTGAAACTGGTGGGTGGCTCGAGACAGAACACGAAGAAGTGCAAAAAGAAGAAGCTGAACGGGAACTGAGACGACCCACAGCTATACGCAAGGTCCTCAACCCACTACAGAAGTCATTGCCGACCGCTCCGATCTTCGGGTCCGCAAGTGAAACAATCAGCCTGGCAGCTCGACCCAGCACCAGACTGCCCTGCGTCTCTTTTGACGAATTGTAAGATGAACATCCCATTTCTACTGTTGAATTGTCTTTTATCTAAGTGTCACCATTGCCATTCTTTTTTCTTCCAGCAGTTTTATTTGCAACTCATAATGCATGTTTATTCTTTCCTTTTTGTCAAACCAAAAAAGCTGTGCTGTGTTCCATTCTGCTCGCAGCACATACCTTCGGGTGTGACACTCTATCACTACAGGCACACAGAACAAATCAGATTCCTTGTCCTAGATCAGGGGTCTCAAACTCATCTGAGCGTGGGGCTGGATAGCCCACCCACAAAATGTCGAGGGCCAGCATAGGGCGGGGTTGATATATATTGGGGAGTTTTCGTGGACCGCGTTTCCCTCCGCAACAAAGACGCCGCTACTGCGCCGCCTGTGCGTCGATGGCGTTGTAGAAACCAAGCACTGAATCGTTACTGTATCGCTCAATTCCCTCAGGAAGTATCCGAGTTCAGTATGTCTGGAGATAAATTCTTTTTGTATGTTGGTTCTTGCTTTCCCGACGATTTTTATAGCAGAATTACAAGAAAATACTTTCATCTCAAAGGTATGTAAGACAAAGCAATCCTTGATCTGAAAGAAAACAGATTAGTGGCAGATCTGCTAAAATGTCATAAGTGCAGAGCTACGTTTCCAGTGGAAATGAATAAACGACAAGATGTCATTGTGGCACACGTAGCGCTCAAGGGAACGAGTGCTCGCAGCCACAGGACACTTGCGGGCCGCGTCCCAAAGAGTCACGGGCCGCATGTGGCCCAAGTGTTTGAGACCCCTGTCCTAGATGATAAGTTGGAACAACACAAAAACAATAACATGACCTTCATTTCCTGTAGCCACAGCCTGCCATACAGTAACACACGGAATGTCAACATAATGAATACTTCCTTTACAAACATTTGGCAGTTCCAACAATTCAGAAAGACTCAGGTTCCCCCTCCAGCTTGAAGCACTGAGAGGCAACAGGACACAGCGCAGCACTGAAACAAGTACTGCCAAAGTTGTACGCAAAGCTCACCACGTGTGGGTCAACTGTACTCCCAACGTACCGGTGAATGCACATAGCACGACCCACATCTGGTGCGCATTTAGACTGCGTTGCCGACAGACCTGAGGAAAATGAAGATGGACTTCCTGTAGTCGACGTCGTCGAGCTTCTCGTGGAAGTCCAGGTACGGCTTGATGATGTCGATGAGGCCGTTGGGCATCTTGTCGATCTCGTCGAAGATGAACAGCGTCCGGCCACACTCTTTCACCTTGGCCTCTATTTCTTTCTGCAGAGATTTCTGAAGACAGAGGACCGGATTCAGGACTTCGATGTGGGAACAAACATTTCTCATATAATCGAGAATTCAATGATTGTTTTAGAAGCAGTCGAAATTTGAACGGAATGGTTCATAACCTAATGAAAGTTAAATCAGCACCAACAATCAATCAACTAATCCGAGGTTTATTGTGTCCCAAACAGCATTAGGGCCTTATAAGGGTTACACTTGCACGAAATGAGACAGTACTAAAATTTACATACTTTACAGTAATCTTTAGTATAATAGTGTTCTTGAACTTTTCAAAAGTGAAGAAGTGCACGTAGGGGTCAAAACACTTATCGTACGTAAGCATCATCGTGTCAGCGGAGGACTAGATTCTAAGTATAAGTATAAAAAAGGCGTAGATCTATGTTGTCGCTGGGAGGCATGAATTGGGTTTCTAGTCAATAACATTCGGGAATCAATGACAGTATTGAGCGACTTATATAAAAACACCATGTCGCAAACTAGTCTGGCCGAAAGAGGCGATAGACCAAGGGTGTCCAAAAGAAGCTCATAATCATAAAAAACACACTGTCCAGTATGGCAATCATAGACAATTCTCGTAAGTCGTCTCTGTACACACTCCAACGTGAGTGCCAGACTGACACTCAAAGAATTCCATACTGTAGAACAAAAATTCAACCGTGATAGAACCAAAGACTGAAAGAGGTTCGGTATGCAGATGTAATTCTGTCATTGATTCTTGTGACGCGGATATTGTTGTTTTAACTGAGACTTGGTTATCTGCAATGGTTCGGGACAACGAAATTTTTTATGGTTCCAAGCGTTTCAACGTGTACCGATGTGACAGAGAGGCTAGAAGTGGAGGTGGTGTACTTATTGCCATTACCGAAGCTCTTATTTCGTTCAGTGTAAATGTACCATGTGACCTGGAAATTGCTTGGGTGTGTGTAGTGATGAATTTTAAAAGATGCATTCTTGGTATTTGCTACCGTCCTCCTCAGTGTAGCTCCAGCTTCGTAAACAAGTTACATGATGCTATCCATCTTGGAATAACGCGTTTTCCTGACTCTCCAATTTTTCTTTTCGGCGATTTCAATTTCCCTAATATCGTGTGGTTAGACCATTACCCTGTTCCAAGCCTATCCTCATCTCAGTGCAGCGAGTTTGTAAACATGTGTTCAGACTTCAACCTTCGTCAACTAGTTAACCAGCCTACTAGAGTTACTGCGAGCAGTTCAAGTATACTGGACTTAGTCCTTACCACTTGCCCCGACCTTGTCTCGCCAATTTCTTATTTGTCCGGCCTTAGTGACCATTCAGTATTGCACTTTTATTTCAAAGTTCAAAGAATCAAACCTGTTAAAAACGCAAAGCTAATAAGAGATTATAGTAAGGCCAATTTCGCAGCTATTAACGAACAACTTTGTGTATTTATGGATTCCTTTTTGCTGACTTTCGACCAACGCACGGTCCAATACAACTGGAATTTATTTAAAGAAATCGTACACAGACTTACAAACACGTACATTCCATGTCGTGTCATAAAATATGTCGTACAGTCACCATGGTATAACGTTACTCTAAATAGACTTGCCAATAAAAAGAAGCGTTTGTTCCGTGCGGCAAAAGGCTCAACAAGCGAAAGTCGTTGGACATCATATAAACTAGCCGAACAGAGTTATAACAATGCTGTTAGAGATGCTAAGTTTACCTTTTTCACTACAACGTTACCGTCAATGTTAATGAACAATCCCAAACAGTTTTGGAATGTCGTAAATCAGAAAGAAGGTTATTTTGTATCGCTAACGGATGGGGATGGGTTGGTGCCAAGAGATGATTGTGCGAATTTACTGAACGACACATTTTCAAGGGCTTTTTCCGCCGTTGGAGACTGTCCCAACCCGGAATTTCAATCACCAAACTTTTTCCCAATGTTTCCAATATCAATTGATCCTGCAGGTATAATTAAACTAATCGATTCCCTTAAATTGTCCTCATCCACTGGTGTTGATGAAATTAATTCTAAATTTTTAAAAAGCACTAAGAAATACTCATCTATCATTTTGGCTAAAATTTTTCAGCAATCCTTAGAGGAATCATGTCTGCCTGATGATTGGAAAGTGGGGAGGGTGGTTCCTCTACACAAGGGCGGGAGTAAGCATTCACCCAACAACTTTCGTCCAGTATCTTTAACAAACGTTCCTTGCAAAATGTTCGAACACGTCATCTACTCCCACCTTGCCAACTTTCTTGATTCTAATGCATTTTTCAGTCTGTACCAACATGGCTTTCGTTAAACATTTTCCTGTGAAACGCAACTTCCATCTTTCACTCATAATCTGCATTCCATTCTTGACCGCGGGTCCCAGGCGGACTGCGTATTCCTCGATTTCTCGAAAGCTTTCGATAAGGTCAGTCACCAATTATTGCTTTTTAAGCTGAGTAAACTTAATATTGACTTAAGCGTTCTTCAGTGGATTCAACATTTTCTGTCTCATCGCTCACAGTTCGTAACTGTTAATGGCTCTAATTCCCATTTAACACCTGTTAACTCTGGTGTTCCGCAAGGTTCGGTTTTAGGACCATTACTCTTTCTTATTTACATCACAGTCTGCCAGCCATCATTTCATCCTCTGTGTGTTTATTTGCAGATGATTGCGTTATTTACCGGGAAATTTCTACCGACAGTGACACAACCTTATTGCAGTCAGATCTTATCTCAATATCTAACTGGTGCCGCACATGGCTAATGGAACTAAACATCACCAAGTGCAAGTCAATGCGTGTGTCCCGTCGTAATGCCGTTTGTCCTACTTACTACCTTAATAGCGCTCCACTGGAGCCCGTGCACTGTTATAAATACCTTGGCATCCACATAACATCTGATCTTTCATGGAATATTCATATTGAACATGTTATTAACAATGCTAACCGCATGCTAGGCTTTTTAAGAAGGAATTTTAGTTCTGTGCCGTCATCTCTCAAACTGCTTCTTTATAAATCACTTGTTAGATCGAAGCTGGAGTACGCAGCCTCCGTTTGGGACCCTGGCATGGAATACCTCGTTCAATCATTGGAGGCCGTCCAGAACAAATCCGCACGTTTCATACTTTCCAACTACCACCGTACTTCTAGTGTAACCTCCATGAAACTATCGTTATCATTACCCACTCTTGCTTTACGTAGACAATATTCTCGTCATTCCCTTTTTCACAAAATTTATCATAATCCGGCCATGCGTCACAATCTACTAACCCCTCCGTACTATATTTCACGTCGTTTAGATCATAAGAACAAGGTGGGCGTCTTTCCATGCAACACAAATGCATTTTTTTATTCATTCATTCCGCGCACTTCTGTGGAATGGAACCACCTTCCTCATGACATTGCCACCATCGATGACCTTTGCATTTTTAAAGATGCTCTATATAACTTGTTATTTTGTGATATATGACTGTGCTTATTTTGCCTGTTGTTACTTTTTTGTATTTCCCACTCCCCTCTGTAATGTCTTCGGACCTTGAGGGTAAATAAATAAATAAATAAATAAATAAATTCTGGAAGTCACGGGTAATGCTTGCAATTATGCCCAGGATGTGTAAGGAATCATTGATAACCTTTGAAACATAATAGTTAAAGTTCAGGCACAAATCTACCAGAATGCCAAGGTCACGTACAACAGAAGATCTAGAAGTTTCAGAGCCGTCTAATGTGTAAGGATGAACAACATTTGCCTTTTAGGAAAAAGAGACAACCTTAGTTTTGGGTGGGTTTAAAACAAGCGAGTTCGCACAGCACCACAGATGAGTTGCATCAACATCTTTTTGTAACAATTCAGTCTACAGACGTGTGGATACTACGAAAAAGTTTACGTCACCAGCAAAAAACAAGACGCCAACAAGGAGAAGAAGTGGTTGAAACCGCAGCAGTTGTTTTGACCATTTCTTTCACTTTGTCCTTGCCTTTCTGGTGCTCCTTTGGTTTTCGTTCGAAGTGGATCCGGAAAGGGGATGCAGATTTGACTAAATTTGCCAAAGGCTGTGCGAGCCAGGGGTCGCAAGGCCATGGGACTTGAACCTCCCTCCTGCCGAAATGTAATTAACCACATCTGCATGGCACTATTTTTCACGCCTGGCTCCTTCCTCACTTCATACTCCCCAAATCAACCTGACACCAGATGCTACCTTCCATTATCAGGATACAAAAAAATATAATGCTTTCGATTTACCGGGATTAAATAACAAACGTGGTGAAACGGGGGCCTGAATTGCGATGAATATAAGGTGCTGTATACTGAATCCTCAAACAAGAATGTGAGGAATAGACCCTTGAATGTAAAAAAATGCTGTTCAATTGTGAGCGAATTCGTTAGTTAGTTATTTCCTAATTATGACTTGTATTCTGCATACTTGCCTTCGTTGCACTTGTTGATGCACCGAGTTGTCAAAGAGTATCTTTTTGCATGTCGCATTATTTAATGTCGTTATATTTCTAGTGTTGACAGTTTTCTTGTTACTATTATTGAATATGTATATGGATATATATCACAATGTCTATCACTAGTTATAATTTTGTTTAGATGTATGTATATACATCCAGACTTCTCAAACTTCCTTGCTTTCAACCTCCCATAATGCATCGCTAGATGCCTTTGAGGTAAAATAAACAAAGTGAAAATTAAATGTAATGCATAATCTAAATATTGTCATATCCCGAGAGATAGCCCACCTAAAACCGAGAGCATATTAGGTGAAAATATGGGGTAGGCTAACTTTCAAAGTGCAAAATTGAGTTCAACTAAAGTGATTTGGATAATAGAAAATCATGCCGAAAATCAGGGTGGGCTATCTTTTGGGGATATAACCGTAATCACTTTTGCACACTGGTAATCCTAACTCTAATATTCTGCTTCTGGAGAAAAATAGTTGTAGTTGCAATTATGTTCCCAAAGTATCCACCGAACAGAGCAGTGACTCAGCTTGCCTATACACCAACTCATGTTTACAAACAAACCGGAGTGCTTGGAGCGCCCCTAACGGACGCCACCGGCGCCGCGCATGCGCGATGGGGGTGTGGGCAAGAAGTTCGCCGTCGCCCATAAACACACCATTGAAATGCAATGTTGTCGGCGTCAGTGTGAGTCCCCCTGCCCTTTTTCGCGTTCGAATTGTTGGTTCTACGTCTTCCTGGCGATGTCTGACTATCTTGAGCGGCGTCAGCGAAATTACTGAGGCTCGTTACACCGCAAAACTTCGCGTGAACAATGTGACATGTGGCAATTCATTCCGCGTGGACGCCGCAGAATGTACGCTAAAGCCTGATTCGCATGATGAGATTTCGCTCAAAATTTTCAGTCGCGACGCCGCTCGGGCTGCAAAAGCGTGAACCGTAGTTGAGATGGTCGACGTCGATACTGAAAATCGCAAGCAGAATCAGACCAACTGAATTAGGCATAACAAGTCTGTGATGGTCACTGGTAACAATGATCAACATCTCCTTGTATCTACTGTTTACATCCAGCCTGCTTACCAACCTTCAAATTTAAGTATTTTGAGGCCTGCACTTACTTCTTATCGCAAGTACCCGGCCAACATTTGGTCAACGGACCGGCGTCGTCTAAGAGAGCAGACGACAAGCAGAACCGTTTGAAAGAGCAGACGACAGTTCGAACCAGGTTCGAACAATCAGGCGGCCGTTTGAACTTGAAGACGCACTGAACGTAGTCCGCGGATGGTCCGCACAACTTGACGGTTTTCTGGCGTTCATGTTGGAACAAAACAAATAAATCCGATGACCACAAGTATCCGTGAATTCAACCCAAAGTGCTTCCCGCCCAAGCAATCGTTGTCCGACGGCGTCTGCTTTTCCCTTTTCACGGCACATATCCAGATTCTCGGACGAACCGAGCACGTGAAAACTGACCTTCAAACCTTTCTCGACACTGTTGGTATGGCCCCAGTCGCGGCGTTTTGACGAGAAGGCAGGTTTTTGTCTGGTTCCTTTCACAACAACGCAGGAATACACGTCTGGCATGGGGACTTCTGCCCACAGCCCCAGACCGGAAGTGCGACCGCCGCGCCACCGCCGCACCGTGACGTCACAGAGATGAGTTCGTGTGTTGCACACTGGTAATCCTAACTCTAATATTCTGCTTCTGGAGAAAAATAGTTGTAGTTGCAATTATGTTCCCAAAGTATCCACCGAACAGAGCAGTGACTCAGCTTGCCTATAGATACTATGCCTTTGGCAGGCTTACAACTTGCCACAAATTAGAACAGCCTTACGAAGTAGATCACATCACCGAATGCCAACAAAGCATTAAGAAACCTGCTGTAGACAAGTGAATGAGGCTGCCTGTGAGGAGTTGCTCACCCTGTATTTGGGAACCTCGTCCTGGTGCGGGAAGTGCTTGGTGGAGACATACAGGCTGACATACTTGCTGTTCATGCCCTTCTCGTAGAGGGCCTCGGCCAGCATGGAGCTGGCATAGTTCTTGCCGCCGCCAGTCCAGCCGTGGAACGACAGAACCAGCGCCTTCTTGGGGGCTGGGTTCTGAAGGTGGTCCTTCACCGCCCGCGACAATGGCGCGGTGCACCAGAGGCTGGCCGTGCAAGCGCGCCCGCAGCGTGTTCTCCAAGCCTGGGAAGTGCACATGACGGGCGGACACAACGGGATCATTCAACTCCTCCGCATCCACATTTCTGGAGGGAAGCCCATAGAAATCGCAAAGGTAGTTAAAGCTGGCAGAAGGAACTCGAAAACGAACGAGATCATTGCATTGCCGGGATATTCTTTGCAAGTGGAGTGCCGTCGGACGGCACTTGAACGCTCTACAAGAGTTTCCGTCGGACGACACTCTAGAAACAGCCTAACTTATAAAGTTAATAATGAAAACAGTGCTGATAGAGAATCCTCGCCGCGATACTTCCACACAAAGGTCCAGAAAAACGTACTTTCTTCTCGCACAGGGCTTCGTGTCGTTTACGGCTGCTAACAGCGAAAGCGAAATTTTTATTGTTTTTTACAAACATTTATTTGTTTAGCTTTGGATTAGGGAAAGAGGGCATTGACCTCGCTCGTTAGAATTTTCGGTTATTTCCGTAGAGTCTCGCAAATATGGACTTCACTGTCTTGTACCGTACCAACGCATACCAGATTCTCTCCAGGGAGAAAAAAGAGGGGTAAATTTCTAGGAAAATCGAATCAGCAATCATCTTTCTGTTGCAGTGCAGTCGAAGTGGCGAAAGAAGCTGCCTACTCAAAGCTACGGGCCGCTGGCGATCGGCATTCAGTGTGCCGATGCTGAGCGAAGCAAAGCACACGAAGCGAGAATGCGCCGAGCTTTACCTTTGACGTTGTCTTTGACCCAGGGCGGTGAACAACACTCGGCGTGTTTACACTTGAGCATGTTCCATCCCGCGTACATGAAGGATATTCCCAGGCCGGTGGCCACGGCGAACGCCGTCGACACTGGCTCCAGGGCTAAGCATTGCCTGTCCAAGTTCAACCAAAGGCACAGCAGCGACAGGCACACACATGTCCTACGGGATACGCGCATCTTAGAGCACGGAAGAAATTCACGAGTGCGTAAAGTCACACAGCCCAAAAACCCCAACTGCCCCAGCCCCTTTCGGCCTACGAGACAAGTGCTAGGAGGAAGCGGCCATCTTGGAAACCTGATAATGAATGAAGCCTGGCCCAAAAATGCCAAAAGTCACGAAAAAAAACTCAACTGCAGATTTATATACCGAATAAATTTGAAAATAACTAAACTATATTTATATATATATTATTCTGTGTTATGTTTGCAGAATACCGGCTTGATTTTAGTGTAGTTAGTAAGTTGTCGTG
Organism: Ixodes ricinus; assembly: GCA_037355805.1. NCBI lineage: Eukaryota > Metazoa > Arthropoda > Arachnida > Ixodida > Ixodidae > Ixodes > Ixodes ricinus. Next base: position 29,276 of record JAZHYW010002068.1, on the reverse strand, counting down.
CAGATGGCGGGACGATCTAAGGGCCGAGAGTTAGCCGGGTCGCATAGAGTCTATTCACTAATCAAACGCTAGAGGCTCAGCTGGCGCTAGTGTCTACGGGACTTCCGGTTGCAAATTGAAGCAGACAGCATGCAGTCTACATTTCCAGCCTCCCTGTGTATTCCTATGGGAAAACGCGCGTGAATTTTGTCTCTTCGCCGGAAAATAACATGAATAACTTTTGTCATATTGGTTGTAACGGATAGTATGTACCTTTATTGGTATTGTGAAAGTGTAATTGCTTTAGTTACAGCATTTTTCTTTACCACTGAGCGATGTTAAACTTCGCTCTATTTCAGGCCTAAACCCCTGTTTCAAGGAAGGTATGTGAAAACGAGCGACTAGTTCTAAGCAAACTAACGATCGAAAGGAATGTAGTGTGTGTTCAGGTTCGCTAGCATTTCGGTGGTGCTTATATATTGCTAATATGCCCGTCCTGTCATTGGATGAAAATGACTCCGTCGTGCGCATCTTTACGATCGGTTAAAGAAACATTCGAACGCAAAAAATAAAGCACGTGAGCTACGAAAGGTATGTCTTTTTATTATTTCCCATGTCGGGCAGTTTTTATCGGGCACCTGCTCTCTGGCTACCCTTATTTGCAAAGATATGGAGCGTGCGGGTGATGCTTTGAACCATTTGAACCCAGAACAAGCATCTTCGCAGTACTTACTTATTTATTGCAAATCTGACTATATTACGTGACTTTCAATGTATTTTGATCGTCTGCAAGCACAAGGAGTTACTTATCCAGTGTTACTACGTAGTTCTTGCCGTCTCTCTCGGTTTTCTACATGTCCTTCGTTCGTTTGGCACGTATATCCCCCATGTTGGAAAGCGTCGACGCCGTGTTCGCGCTAACAGTGTCCGACAGTGCACAAATATACACGTACGAAGCCGTTTTAGCACCGTTTTTAATGCGATGAATTTGAAAGAAAAACGCCGTAACTGACCATTTATTTCGTCTGCGTGACTGAGAAATGTTCCAATGTGCCTAGTACGTACAAATTATGCGTGATATTTGCTCTTATAATCGAGCGCAGAGAGAAAATGCACTCGCTTTTTCCCATAGGAATGCATTACCGGAAGTCAAATTTAGACTGCTTGCTGTCTGCTTCAAAATGCAACAGCACACTAGCGCCAGCTGAGCCTCTAGCGTTTATTGTAATAACTCTATGTGTTTACCACGCCCAAAAAAGTGGTCCCTCGATTTCCGCCTGATGACGTCATAAAAGTGCCATGTTGTCGCTGGTCGCGACCCTGGTGGTGTCTCAAGCAGCTGTGGTGGATATGGCAGACGCCTGTTCTGCTGCAGGTCGCTCCCCACAGTGACAGTCCACGGAAGTTACAGCGGCCGGAAGTTGGGACGCGGTAACGACAGCGACACTCACGTTCGCTCGCGCTTTTTGCCAGCATTTCTAAGACCAACCGCCAGGTTCGCGACAGTCAACAGCATGACGCTCCGGCTTCTGTGACGTTATTTGTTGCCACTTCGCGACTCCAATTCACTATAGGTGGCGCCACTCGTTTTCCAAGATGGCTGGTTTAGTGAGGGTCGGAGGTGCGTGCCGCTGCTGAGCCTGTCTAGTTTGCTGGCTTCACTGAGCGACACAAATTATTTCTGGTGATACTAGGGAGCTAGGGTGTTATAAGCGCAGGTCACCTCTTTATCCTGAAAACAAAAACTGTATTTAGTGTAATCTTTAGGCCAGGAGGTACGTTTTAATTCCGGAGCAAAACCGAAACTTACCTTTATTTTGGATTTAATTTCTCGGTATCGGTCTTAATTTCAGATTCTTTCATAATTCAAAATGTGTCTCACACCGTAATTATTTAGTTAAAGAAGTTGTTCGCGGAAACGTTCGTCCCTTTAAAGACAGGGTCTTTCATACACCTTAGAGGTAACATATAATGCTGTAGTTGCTGAAAAATTTAGTGCGGATATTTGTGCGTACTTGCTACCTTTTCTGGCTCACATAATTGTCATATGAAACAGTAAACTGCGGGCCTTTCAATGGCTTTTGGTGTATTTAGAAGATTAATTGCTTTAATATCTTTCCCAGAAGAAGAATGACAGAATAAATCCAGTTTATACGATATGTTCACAATACGCATGAATTAAGAAACGCTGTTCTCACTCAAAAAATTCAAAGACGGAATCCGAGTGAGGCCGCTGAAGTTTGCGTGTTTTTAAAGCAACGCGTGAAGCATGAGTTTATATTGCATCCAGCGTTAGACTGTTGGGCTATCTTGATAACGATGTCAGAGGTCTTCATGTGATAAAAAGAAAACAAAATGACACCTTTCAGAAAAAATGGTAATGGTAAAATGGCGTATTTCTGTGATCGTAGCGTTAACTGGGGGCATACATTGCCGCAATTTGTATTAATAACAATATAAATATTAATATTAAGATATTTTAATACTTCATTTTCAAGCTCGAAAATAATTGATTGCTTATATGATCTAATTTCAAACACGCGAACAAGTATGACAATCTAAAGTGTACAAATTATCATCATTGGTGCCAATTGCAGCATTTTTAATTACCAAGTTATAAAATAAATAAAGTCTAAAATCAATGACAAAACCCTAGCTAATGTGAGAAATTCATGTAAAATTAGATTACTGAGGATGCTATTAAAGTAGCGACTTTTGACAATCGGCAAAACTTCCAAAGTCGCCGCCAATATCCTTCCAGACCAAATTCCCCCTCCTTCCCCAGAAAAAAAAAAGGATTATTTTTTTATTTATTACTTTTTTTAACATTAATTTCCTTTCGCATTTGTTTGCCGTCGTTTTGCCATCCTCAGCCTTTCCAGTTCGAAGGAACGCCTACCTGCTTGCACGTCTGCTCACTGCAGCACGTTTCGTTGGTGTTGGAAAACGGTGAAACAGTAGTGAGTTCTAGTATTGCATATACGAGCGAACGCAAGCGCTCTGTGTTTGCGTTAGTTTTGCATGTTCCACGCTGCGCGTGCGCGGAACCCGAAATTGCGGTCTTGGGTCGGAGCATGGCAACGATGCGCACGCGAAACGTGGAGCAAGCCACCCTAACGCAAACGCACAGCGCTTGCGTTTGCTTCTATGCGCAATACTCAAACTCTCTAATAAGGTACAATCCCATACCGGCTGCAGCACCACGTTGGGACAGTGAAGAGTGTTGTTTGCATTCGGAAACGACATTTAGCGAGCCGTGATCGCGAGCAGTTCCGCCGTGCCCGCTGAGCAGGAGAATCGGGGGACCCTCACTAGAGCGCTTCCCGTTTCCGCCGCGGGAGGGCGAGCGGCGAGCTGGAGACGCGGTTCGTTTCAGCTTCCGTCCGAGCGCAGCCAAAGCTACGTGCGGCCGAAGCCAATCACACGCCGGTAATAGGTCACGCGTACGCGATCCCGCCTGCACATTTGTATCACTCCGCTGCGCCGCTGGTCGTCCGCGCCGCCCGCGCTCGCCGAGTATTTCGTCTGCTACACGTCTGTAAGCGGTATCGTCTGCTACAGGTTTAAAAAGTGCCCTTTCACGTTCTGAAATTTAGTCACAGGGGTGTCAGTACGTAGGCTGGCCGCTGGCGTCTGTGTCCGAGCTTTCCACCTGTTCGGCATTTCGGCATAGTTTCGAGATGTAAGTACACATTGCAAGGTGCCGATGACCCGGCCGTTGATGTTTCTTTGTATCGTGTGGGTATACCAGGACTCGAGGCGCAGTCCTTTCCCCCAGCTTCTCGGCGTTCAATGCGATCGGCAGGTAAAGGGGTGCCCCGATTTTGCTGCGTATCAGTGAATTGTAGTGGCCCGGACATGTTTACAATGCATTCGCGGTACAACGCGGCCGGAGTCTCCTGCCGAATTTGAACGTAGACATTCATCACCACCTCTCGCGCCTGACGCCCAAAGGTGCCTTTGCGAAAGGACGTTTTGAAGCGACCGGTGAGGAAAGCAGCGAAGCACATGGTTCGGCCGTTACGGTATGGTTACGGGAACGAAATCACACAGAAAAACCGAGCTCTGCAACCGTGTTGCCAGCGGATGTACGTGTTTTCACCAAGTCACATGCATTTACATATATTAATAAAAACATAAACTTCAGGTCTTTAATTCCTTTAGTTGCAAATCATTCTCAGCAGTACACATCTGGAATATTGTGCAATGTTCACGCACAAAAAAGTTATTTTTTAAAACGATTACTTTTGCGGACTACTTTGTGGTGCGTAGAAACGCCCTTCTCGATGTTGCGAACCGTCTCTCAGCCTTTGGCTGCGCTCGGACGGCAATAAATTGGGGACCACTTTTGATGTATGGGCAGCATAGGACGCTAAACACACCAGTCGGAGACGCGTTCCAGGCACCATAGCAGAGGGCCGTGGCAGTGGGCCGTAGAGACGTCGTCCTGTCCTTTTCTGTTCCTTCGACTTATATGTTCATTTCTGCCCCAATCTCAGGTTTATTCAGTGGGTTTATTCAACATGGTTATCACTTATCACTATACTTCGTTTCAGCTTGGGTCCAGACGCAGCCGATGCTACGAGCTCGAGCGTGTGGCCCTGAACAGTGCCTGTACTGCACGAGCGCGCGTGCTTGGCAGGGACGCTGAAAGCCCGGAGCTCGCGCTTGTAGCATCGGCTGCGTCTGGACCCAAGCTGAAACGAAGTATAGGGGTGTCGCGAACCGGCCGAGGTTTGAGTTCGACCAGGTTCGACTTTTTCGAACCTTTAGTGGAAATTCGACGAACCTTGAATTGAGGTTGGACTCGTGTGCGCATGCGCGAATGGCTGGCCAGTTGGCTTCGGATTGGACGATGATGGCTAAGGGATAAATGAAGGGCAGCGCTGATTGGTTATTTCAGTTAACACAGTACAAAACAATTGAGTTATTAACTTCTTCAGTGGCTAAAATTGGTTTCTTTTAACTGCAACTGTTCATAAAATAAAATAGCCCTTTGCATAAAAAAATTATCCAAACCTAGACATGCTTGTATCAAGGTCTGGCCACACTGTCCACAAAGTCGAACCGGTCGAATCTGGTGAAAAGGTCGAAGGTTCGTCGAACCGGTTCAACCCAGTCGAACCCGAAAGTTCGACCTAAAAATCCGGAACCTAAGAACGAAGGGCGAGGGTAAGACGGACCGGGGAGGAGGAAGCAGACGGAACGCTAAAGAGAAAAGGAGGTTTCTTCCTCTCTTCTCCAGCGTTCCGTCTGCTTCCTCCTCCCCGGCCCGTCTTACCCTCGCCCTTCGCTCTTAGGTTGCACAGTCACCCGCTGTGCCAAAAAAAGCGACGGCCGCATGTGGCGCTGCGGTCGATAATTGGACAGTAGAGATTACCAAGCAAAGATTAAGTGAATGGTGGCAGAAAGCACGAGAAAACTAGGTATTTTCTTATTAACTGATGGCAAGGGGGTTTTATAGCCTCACTTTCTGTTCAGTGTGGAGTGTATATAGTTTTCACATTTAAATATTCTAAGCTTAAATGGTAAGACAAAATGGCTAGGTGGCGTAAGCTACCGCCCGATCCAAAGGGCTCAGCCGTATTCATCCATCCATCCATCCATCCGGAGGAACTGGAGGCAGTTTGGTCCACTGATAGTACGGCCGTCGGATGACCATCTTGCATGTCAAATGTTTTCGTCCTGCTAGCTTTGCAGAGGCCGGCGGCAGCGTGCTAAGGACACGTTTTCTTCTCGCTCGTCGTCATTTGCCAAAGACGTTCTTTAAGATCCTGTGCGAGCCGTGACACTCGCCGCTGAAAATACGTGAAATTTTTTATTTACGAAAGCGCAGTGCCGCAGGAAAAGGCATAATCCGTCGAAAGCAAGTTTCGCCGGTCTCGCGGCGTGTTCAAAGCTTCCTTGGCACGCCCAAGTGCTGTGTCTCTGTGCATTCGGACGTTTGGATACCGATCAAGAATTGAAGCCGTGTGGATGTGTATGGCGAGTGCAATGTGCTTGAAGCCAGGGACCCCGGAACCGGGGGGCTTCAGCACCCGCTGACATTTTCCAGGGGGTGCTGGGCAATACTTGAGCCCCCGCGCATTTGGCTCAAGGCTTCCCCTCCCCTAGGGCAAAATTAAGGTACGGGATAAGGGGGCTGCAGCCCAGGGCCCCAGGGTAGGTAGGTAGGTAGAAAACGTTTATTGGAAGCCAAGAACTACGAATATAAAGATTATCCGCGCCGCGGTGATCTTCGGATCTGGCAGCCTCGTTCTTGCGTGATTATGGGTGATGAGGGATGACTGTACGATGGGTCATGAGGGGTGTTTTCATATGGAGTCCCCCAGATCTGCCTTGGCTACGAAGTCCAGAAGCGACTGGAGGATCCTCGTCCGGCGTTGGGCTTCGCCCTGTGGGTGCGTCCAATCCACGAGTCTCTTGGGTTTCTCTTCCTCGGGTAGCGTCTCGATGGCTTCCACTCTGCACAAGGCTAGAGCTTGGCATTCCCATAGGAGATGGTCGAACCTGGGAATGGCTTCTGGATCCTTGCATCTCTGACATCGCGGGTCCAGAGGGACCGCGTAGGGCTGCGTCCGTCGTAATTGCGAGAGGTTGATGTGGGACTTGAGCCTTGGCGTGACCGCGCCTTCGGTACGGATGCGCCGAAGTTGAACCGTTTCCTTTCTCTTGAAGTTGACTAAAGTAGAAGTTTGGGCTAGTTGGTATTTCATGATTAAAGATTAAAACAGCGCAAGGACACGGACAAGAACAAGAAGGTAGACGAACAAGGCACCTCTGTTTTAGAAATGCCCTGTTCAAGTCCTGCCCCCACAGGGTGAAAGAAAGCTTCGACACACAAGCATCAAGGCTCAGGCATGCGGGATACCCGTCTTACCTGTTGACGGCAGTTGCTGAGAGCCTACTTAAGAAAGGACGTGAGGAAACAACCCAGCAGGCTCGTATAGGGTTAACAAAAAAGTAACTGTTTTACCATACCTGCATAAGATTTCCCACAGCCTAAAGAAAGTTGGCCGTAGGGTTGGTGTTGATGTGGTTTTTTCGGCTCCGAAGAAGCTGTCTGGGCTGTGCAGAAAAGTGAACTCCTGTTCTAAAGAAAAGCAGGGTTGCACCAAAAACACCAGGACCGATTCGTAGACTGTGTGGAGGGAGTATAGTGTACTCTATTCCCCTCTCGTGTGGCAGAAGATACGTCGGGCAAACGGGGCGATGCCTTAATGATCGGCTGCGAGAGCACAAGTATAACGTGTTTAGAGTTGTGTCAGGTCACCTTGGCCTGCACTGCCGAAACTGTTGCTGCGCTCCCGTCTTTGACAAGTGTGAAGTGATTCGGAAAAATAAAGACAAACTCACTCGAGAAATCATTGAGGCGCGGGAAATTGGAAGATTGGGGCAAAACTGTGTCAGCACTCCGTCACTATCTTTATCAGATAAGGAACGTTCCTTTCTAGACACACAGTGACAGTGCATAGCGATGGCTAGTGAGCACGTGGCATCCAGGTCACGTTTTTTATTCATGTTTGTTGTGACAATACAGTATTTATACTCGCTTTAGAACGAATAAACTTCAGTTGTAAGTCAGCGCCTTGTTCGTCTACCTTCTTGTTCTTGTCCGTGTCCTTGCGCTGTTTTAATCTTTAATTCTCTTGAAGGTTTTCGCCGGAAGCGGGTAGTCCTCGGGCTGCCACTTTTACGCTAGCTGAATCTTTCGCCTCTTGCGACATCTACGCAGCTCTTCGACGGGGTCGTAGCATGCCGTATCTTCTGGCTGTTCGACTGACTCTTTGCAGTTTGACGCCTGTTGGGATGGCAACTGAAGAATTCTTCTCGTCGCGCACGGGGCCCCTGGGGCCCGGGCGGGGCCCCAGGGGGCCCCGTGCTAATCCCCGCTCCCCCCCCCCCCCCCGGGCCTCCCCTTCCCCTCCCCCTTTTCTTTTTTTAGAGGCGAAGCTCTTTAGGGGCTAGCTTAGGGTGCCTTCATGTGCGCTTTGCTTAGGGTGGAGTCATCCGGCCATTTTGTCCCACACTTTTATTTTCCTTTTTTGCACAGAAGCGCGTGAAAGAGCGTGTCCCTGCACGCGTCTGTGGCGCTGACTGTGCCATGGCGACATTTTGTTTTCGTCGATTTCTTTGTATTTTCCCCGTGAGCGCGTGCTGTCGGCATCGGGTACTACAAAGGGTGGCATCACCCTAAACAGAAGGACATTGAGGCACCCTAGGCTAGCTATGTCCGTATGTCCGTCCGGCGTCCGGTGATCGTGCTCCTGCTCGTGAGCTCACGTGCCCACGAGCACGTGCTCACGTGCTCGTGTAGGGCAAAAAAAGATGTAAAAAAGTACTCAAGAGCTGGGGATGTCATGTATGAAACGTTGCATGTAGCCGCTCAACGTCCATACAGGAGAGGGCGCTGCGGTCAAATGCGTATTAGAGTGCCTTCATACACACGCGCGCTTTTGCTTGAGTGGTGACATCTCAGCCATATTTACGCCGAATCGTTTTTTTTATGCGTTTTGAAGTGCGCGCAATCCGGTGTCACTCAGCTCGAGCGCATAGCTTTGGCTATGGTGGCTATAGGGGTAGGTGTGCCGAGCTCTCCGCATTCTTGGATAGTTCCACGCAGAGTGTCGAACCGAAATTTTTATCGGTTCGGTTCCGGTTCGGGTTCACGGCTTTCGGTTCGGTTCCGGTTCAGTTCCGGGAGCAAAAAATAACGGTTCAAACCGGTTCGAACCGGTTTGAACCGGTAAATTGAGAATATATTTTCCGCGTTTTTCTGGCCATATACACTATTTACGCCGTGAAACGATTAACTATATAGTTTCTTCGATCGTCCGTGCAATTTACTTTTGTTTTTAGGTACCAAAATATGAAATTCAGTTATTTAATTTTGACACAAAGAGTGGAAGAAAATCTACGTTAACGTACATAACGTCGTGTTCATACGACTCAACATCCCTTTGTTTACCAGTAACGTATATTATACCTGAATCAAAATGTTTAAGCACAAGAGTGAAGAGTTGAGCTTGTTGGCACATACCTGTAAATAGATCCGCTTGAAATGTAGAACTATACTGTATTTTCTTGTCCTTTCTTCGTGTTTAAGTGAAATTCTAAAGTTCAAGTTGATTTATTTACATGGTATAAAATATTCTCGTGAAGTGTGGTAGGTCGCCTAAAATACCCGTGATTTGTACAACTTTGTGTCGCAGTATTAATAGTAAAATCGTGATTGTGTCCTTGAACCAATGAAATAAATACATCACATAAAATTATAAAATGAGCACCTCGTGGCTATATATATTACGAGATATGGTTTACGAAACACGCTTCACAATATATATGTATGAATGACGACACAACTGAGCTGAAAACAGTGAAATTTTCAAAATGTCAAAAAAGTTTAGGAATAATTCCTTTCAGTCTATTTTTCATAGAAACACCAAGCGGCAATCAAAATGCTTGTTGTTCTAACCAAACATTGTTTACACTCAGCACCGCATGCATGCGACTAATCATGCACCAAGGAGTAATCGCGATTGTTCACTCTAATCTATACGCACCTTCGCACTCAGATCGAATCTGGCCCAAAATAGCGCTTGCCCAAGTGAACATTTTCTTATACAGGAGAAGCTGGCCTAGTCTGGCTGTTGAGGTTTGCTCTTGACAAGATGCCGGTCAATTTTATTTGGAAATGAGCATCACCCTTGCTAATTGATTATTTTAACGTGATAGCGTTAAAGAGCTCATGTCGCAGAAAAGCCGATGTTGGTGGCGTGACTGGAAAATCTTGATTGGTCGATAGGGTGATGACGTCAGAGCTACATGCCCTCGCGCAAGAATTTCAAACAGCCCACAATGCTCACGTGAAACGTGACATCACGCGTGGAATGAGAGTGATTAAAACATGACATGTAACGCGAATTAAAGGTGGCCGTATGTCTCAAATGATTTCACTTTTATAAAGTAGTTACTTTGCCTTAAAGAAACAAAATTAAGAATTTTAGGCGGATTCGAACCCAGAACCCTTCGGTTGCGAGTCAGACGCTTTTGACTACGCCACGCGAGGCACGCTTTCGCAGCGAATGAGAATGCGATGCAAACGAGGCCCGTTAAGGCTATCGCGTTCAACTTTTAAAGGCGAAGCTTAAATGTCCTCCAAGATTATTTTTTGTTAAGTAAAACGAAGTAGTATTTCGCGTTCGACTCGACATGGCAGCTACTTAATTGGACACTTTCTGACGGTTTGCGTGCGTAATCGTCATGGTTCCGCCGCGCGCCCTTGTTTACTTTGTTTTTATGGTCACCACATAAAAGAGGCAATGACAGACTTCTATATGTTTGATAAGTTATATGTGTGAGGAACACATAGTTATTTAAATTAGCTTCAAAATCAGGAATGTATGTAAGGCTGTCCCATATCAGTTACAACGTGCCTGTTGAGGATAAAAACGTTGGAAAAGATTGGTAGAACATTTTTCAGATAAAATGGGGGGGGGGGGGGGGCATTGCTTTAGGGTGGTCGGCTCCTTATTTATGTTGTCAAATATTCAGTTAGTAATTAAATATATTTTTATAACGATCAATAAATTTTACTTTATAAAGTTCACATAACTGCTTGAGACCGATCCGGATGGACGATACTCGAAACTACGCAAGCTCTGGAGTCTGCGCAAAAGTGTTTTTCTGGTTGCTAATTGGCAGTGTGAAACATCGGGTTGCAGGGTATGCCAAAAAGGGCTCTGTGCTCACATGATAGATTGCAAGTCAAATACATAAAATGTTCAAAAAGAGAAAGATAATTAATGTTATTTTTCTAAATATTCTCTTACAGAACGCCTTACTGCAAAAAGAGATGCGTAAAGATGCACGTAATGAATTTTATAATTTTACATGTATAGGGCAAAGGACAGGCAGAGATTCTTAAAATCTTAGTATAAATCACATTTCATCAGCTTCCATGAGCTCGAAACTTTGCGAAATACTGCCTCGGAAGGCTAATGTTATATTTGGTTTTACCTGCGCTTGCTTCGGGCCCTCACTTTAGAACCCTATGCTTGAATTGTCATGCGCTCTAACATTTCTCCAGGCTGCCATATATCATCGCGAGACTGCTATAAAAACTGCACAACTTTACAATTAGGACATCTATTGCTAGTGTTGCGAACATCACATTTCACCAGAAAGCTGAACTGTTTAACATGGTATGCACGTGACGTCATCACATTATAGGCTGGAGGTCATTGTGATTCCTTCTTGCTGAGAAAATCGAATTCGATGGTGCAAAATGCACGCTGCAGGAGGTTCAAGCTCAGTGAATGCCAAGTATTTTAAGGGCACGTATTATTATTGGCGACGTGCGCGATCGAAAGCGTCGCTGTGGTCGGCCGGCTATGATTGGCCGAATGCTGACTATGACGTCAGGAAAGGATTTCTCATCGACGAAAATAATAGGAATGTAAGAGCTTGAATTTTGATGGTGTTGGCAGTGTCGCTTTGAGAGGGTAATGATTTCAAGCTTCCACCATGCTCATTGCAAACACCATCGAACTTGTTCTTCGCACGGTAATGACGTCCCAAAAGGGAGCCATGGGAGGGCGCCACCAAAACATCTCGCTGCTAATTCTTAGTACATCGTCGTGAGGAACGGAGCGAGCGTCTGGAACGACAAAAACGTTCTTTTTGGCAAGAGCGTTTTCGCACACAAAGTAGTTTCCGGGGTCACGCTTTTTGGTCTGCGCCAAAGATGCGGGGAAGAGGAACCTTTATAACACAGTAGGTTTTTAAAATTAACCCCCCCTTCCCCCTTCCACACACACACACACGCGCGCACACACACACACACACACACGCACACACACACACACACACACACACACACACACACACACACACACACACATACACACACACTTTTTGCAGCGGAGCTGTTAAGGGCTAGTTTCCCCAGTATCGTGTCCGTCAGCAGACAAATGATGACACTAAACTCTGGACAGCTACCGACATCTATAAGTGACGACGGCAACCAGACAAGCGGCTTGCCGGCTGTCCGGTTGCCGCCGTCATGCATAGATGGCGGCGACCTCTACAGCCTTTCCACTCTGGCTTGCCTACTTGCGGGCGGCCATTACTTCATTCCCACCATATCACCGTAAACGAGAAGTAGCCCGGATGGGAGTTTTAAAGAATCGGATGCCGATTAAACTCCCAAGCCTAAAGCATTCACTCCCGCACATGGGAGTATAGAAACTAGAAACCACCACTTTACTCTGGTTGCTAAGGGACGGGGTATAAAAGCGACATCACCTGATTTGACTCCCATTTTAAACTGGAGTTCTTGTGCGTCAACACGCCGCAAGACGAAATTGGAGTTGAAAATACTCCCATCCGTCCACCCGTCTGCGGGAGATCGGCCGCCATTGACGCAGCCGACGTTTCCCCCGTCCCGCCCAGTCCCGGCTCTTGCACCAACGGGTTTCCCGTCGTGGGAGAGGACGTTATAATGGGTCCAAAGCGTTTTGGGGATGGTTTTTGTCAGAAATTCTGACGCCGGCGAACACCAAATATTACATCAGTGAAAAACCAATCACAAAATACGAACTTTTCGCTCAATCTGCGAATACCTAAAGGTTGAGGGTACTATGGGGAAGCAGAAGACAATCGACAATCCAGTTCTTTTCGGGCAGACGCAAGTGTAGTGCAACCATTGTGTGTTGTTTTAAGGCCCTTTCACGCGATGCATTTTTCTGGCGCATCTTGACTCGCGAAACGAGTTTCGTGAAATGGATTCGACGTCTGAACAGGGCCGAAAAACGCTCGTCTGCATCTCCCTGGGTTTTCACGAAAAACACAGCCAACGACCTCTCGAAAAAGCTTTCACGTAATCTCAAAAGGATAAGCGAGCCGTTGGCGGGGCCCAGTGGCGGATTAAGGGGTGTGTGTGTGCGTGGGGGGGGGGGGGGGGGGGGTGTCTGCCCGGATGTTCTGATCCCCTCTTGATTTGTGCATGCGTAAAAATTTAGGGCTGGGAAACAAAAAAAAGGGGGGGGGGGGCAGGAAAAAAGTAAATAAACACGGCGCGATCCACGGATGGATACGTAGGTTGTGTTTTCTTGGTTTACTCGAGTTCGGGTGCGTACAGGTCGGTGGCGCGTGGCAGCTTTCTCAATTTGTGTGCACCCGTAGTGACGAGCGCGAACACTGCATGACGCCGTCAAGAATGCTCTATTCGCGTTGTCGACGAGCGCGGAGAGCGCTGCCCGATGGCGGTGACTACCCAGAAGCCCACGCGCGAGCGCCCCATTCGGGAATTCGGGGCAGCTGGGGCCAGCGTGGTGCTCGAGGTGCTCATTTCTGCGATCTGAACCTGCCGTTCGTGCCGTGTGTCGTCTGCTGTCCACGTTTTCCCGTGCTGGTGTGCATATTTAACGTTCGTGCGCTCGACTGGGCGATTGTGCGCGTGGACGTGGACTGCTCCGAGGATGTGCTACCGCCGTTAGGCCTATCTCTAACGAGCTCGGGCCCATAGGCCTAACAGCCGGTGGTGGTTGGTGAGGTGCCGGCAAAAGCGGGAAGCTCCATGACGCGCCAAAGGTAGAGTTTATTAGAATTAAGTATGACGTAATGTGTGTGCTATATTTTATTATGTGCTAGTCGTTCGCATTGGCCGCCGTTCCGATCGAAACAAGCGTCATCGAATGTACGAGAACGGTGGACCCAGTGAAACATTTGAACCATTTTCCGGCCAGAAATTTTTATCTGGAGTGTCTCGGCTAGGTAAACGATAGTAGCGGTACGCGATGAAAGTGGGACTGAATTTTGCATTGTTCGTAAAGTTTCTGTGAAGTGCGCTACAATTTCAAACGCGTACATTGCGTAATTAGGCTTCGTCCGCTCTCTTCGATGTCAGTTTCTTGAATCGGCGTGGTGAAAGCCTACTATGATGATAACAGACTGGCCTTCTGTCAGAATGAGGTCGCTGTGGAATATCGATTTCATCGAAGCATTACGGCGGAATCACCAGAGTCGCCTGGCACGACTCCGGCAAATCTGCCAAGCAGCTAGCTTCGACAAACGCGATAGTGTGATTTCTGTTTTGTCACATTTGTGTGAGATTTTGGAGAAAATAAATGCTGGTCTGCACTCGTTATCCCCAACATTTGTTTGTTTTCGAACTGCTAACCACTGCCCCGAATCGTTGTTTTGAAGCGTGTCCAAACCACGAGAACGAAAAGGTACCAACTGGGAAGCCGACATACGGTACGTGTAAAGACGACGCGGTCGACGCGGTTGCCACGAAGACGCGCATGCGCAAAGTGGCAGCTCGTCGGAGCGCGCTAGCCGCGGTGGTAAAGCAGACAGTGGCGTAGCCAGTGCGTGTTCAAGGGTCGAAACACCCCCGAAATTTCATGATTTTCCTCTTTCCCTTTTCCATTGCCAGTTTTTTTTTTTTCTTGTTTTGTGTGTGCTTCTTTTTTTGTTCGACAACCCTCTACGGCGAGGGGCCGGACCCACAACATTCGAAAGCAAAACGAAGAAGGCAACACTGTCCGTGGACTGCGTGAGCGTGAGAACTACAAGTCCTGCTCCGGCTTTCCGAAGAGCTCTCGCCGAATTCGACAATGTTATTAGCAACCAAAGCCTTTCTTCAGGCTCGCAGGTGCGAATGACTCCGCTCCTGACGTCACATAAGCCGCGAAATCCTGACCTCGAAGGACGCTGGCCTCGCCTCGGAAAAGGCAGGCGGCTTGACTAAAGCTCCCCTACTCTTTGAGTCTCAAGGACTCCACGCCACTACCAGGGCAGCGAAACAAAATTTCAAAATAGCAATACTCTGACTTTGCAAACCCTACAACTTTACAAACCGGACGACAAAATGACAAACAGCTTAGCTTTCTTTTTTTTTTGTCCCGTTTTTTCTTTGTTTTTGGGGTTACTCGCCTGTACTCCTTTAGTTTCAGTAATACGCCAACCAAAATGTAAAAAAAAAAAAAGAATCGGGAGCGAAAAGCGGCAGCATATGCACCGTCGAAGCCACTTTGGAATGCTCATAATTCTTTGGTTTCAAAGCGTACCTAGTTTACTTCTTTAATCGCTGCAGTGGGTGATGTTTATAATCTTGCGTTCAACACGTGAGTCGTGAAAGTTCCTTTACGTATATAGACTCTCAAAAATTAGTTCAATACCAAAGCTGTCGTTTGAGGCTTTTTTCAAGAAGAATTATTGACCTACAACTTCAAGCGTGCCATCAACGTCTCCAACAGAGTCGGCACATTCACGCCAGGCAGCATCGTCCGCCCTGGGCAAAAGCGATGTTGTGGCTAACGACGTCGGTCTCTTTGTCGCAAGCCTCGGTTTCGAGCGAATCTCCAGACTGTGCAGAGCATTCGTTTCGCTAAATAAACTTCCTGGGGAAGTACTGGTTTTGACACAGATGTGGAAAGACCGCGCCGCTTAGCGCGTCTCGGCGGCACAGGCAACTTGCATCTGCCCAAAGGCTTTAATTGTATCCTAATCAGGAATTTCCCTAGACCCCCCCCCCCCTAGTTTCCCTTGAATCTAAAAAAAAAGGAAAAAAATTAAATTCTTTTTTTTAGATTTAGTAGAAAACACCACCTCTCAGGTGTATATATAGAGAAAGGGAAACATACATTACGGGTATGAGCATTTGGTTAATAGACGTCTGTAATTTAGCTAGTGGACTTAAAAAGAAACAGTTTTATATGTTATCTACCTCGCCTCGCATCGCCCCCCGCCTCCTCCCCTCCCCCCCCCCAAACCATTGGGACACCCCCCCCCCTTGATTAGAATCCTGGGGAAACCCCTGATCCTAATGTAAACCGCCTGCTGCCAATCCTGGCCACCATGCTCGTTAGGAGCGCTGAAGCGGAACGTTCGTTCTCGAGACTCCGAAGACTGAAGTCATTCCTGAGAGCTTCAACGTCCCAGGAGAGAGCTTGCCGTTCTAAGCTGAGACTAGACGCTCCGCCTTCAGCGCGAGCTCGCTGGCTTCGGCAGTGCTTTGGTTGCGCGTGCCTGCGCGATCACACTTTTGTTAGCAGGGCAGAAAGCTCGCGCTGAAGGCGGAGGTTTAAGTTCTATACTTCGTTTCACCTTATCTGCGAGCGAAGCCAAAGCTAGAAGCGCGAGACCAGCGCTTTTTGCGTTTTTCCCCAGCTCGCGCTCTCGAGCAAAGCCTGAATGCACGGAGCTTTCGTGCTCGCGCTTCCAGCTTCGCCTTCGCTCGCACATAAGGTGAAACGAAGTATAGTCCCAGCTTAATGGTGCACGCAGTAAAGGTGTTGCGCTTTTGAACATTCACCGGAATATGCAAGTCAGCCCCGAAAGAGTACTCTCGCTTCTTTCTATCGACCAACGGCGGCTTCCATTACATGTTTAGACCCCACAAAATGATACAAACTGGTATTTTTATCTTCCACTTTCTCGTCAACGAAGAACGGAAATAACCTAAAACATGACCATAGAACGATAATTTCTGAAAAATGTGATCCGCGGAGGAACAATGAGCATGACGCTTCACTTGCTCATTGCTCCAGTGCGCATTGCAGTTTTTATGTTTAATAGTATTCTAAACTTCGCTATTCTCTGGTACCCTTCCGTAGTTTTCGGTCATTGGATACCCGAGTTTCCGCAGAGAAGTACACGCACCGGAATATTTTGTGAGCCTGTCTGGAGTCTTTTGTTCAAAGCCAATTATTATATTTTATGATTGCGTTCTTTCGTTGTTCAACATTAAATTTCCCCTCTTAAATATCGGACGAACGAGATGTGGCAAACAAGGTTGAATTTCTGTCTTTCAAGAAACAGAAAAGTAGTAAACAAAATAGTGTTTGGGCAATTTCTTCTTCTATTGTTTTATGACTTTTGAACGGTTTGAGCGAAGAAAAACACCCCGTGAAAAAATTTCCTGGCTACGCCACTGGTCGCTTGGTACGACTCCGCCAAATCTGCCAAACAGCTGGCATCGACAGACGCGATATTGTGTTTTTTTTTTTTGTCAACATTTGCGTGAGATTTTGGGGAAAATAAATGCTGGCCTGCACTCGTTGTCCCCCAACATTTGTTTGTTTTCGAACTGCTAACCACTGCCCCGAATCGTTGTTTTGAAGCGTGACCAAACCACGAAAACGAAAAGGTACCGACTAGGAAGCCGACATACGGTGCGTATAGAGACGATGCGGTTGCCACGAAGACGCGCATGCGCAAAGCGGGACAGCTTGTCGGGGCATGCTGGTAAAGCAGACTGCCTTTGAACTGTTCGCATTCCGCATAGCCGTCAAATGCTCAAAGTACTGGCAAGGACAACTGGCGAGTTATCTCCAATGGGTGTAAAACGCATCAATTTTGCCGTTAACTGTTATTGCGATATGGAGCAGAATCTGCGCACAATATCAACAAGTAAATGGACAAAATTTAGGCACACAAACCACTTCAGCCATGCTGTGAATTAAAGTAGCCGATATTTATATACAGGGTGCAATTAGAAAATTGCTCAGCATCATCAAAAAACACTAAACCAAGAAATTGCAGAACGATAGAAGGCACGCGAAGCATTTTACGGCTTTCTGAAAAACCGCACAAATTCGACGGGTTTTTAAGTTTCGGTTTCCTCATTTCCTAATTCAAACCATGCCCTTAAAACAATATTAAAAAAGTTAATTACGCGATAATAATTAACAATCTAATTATCTTGAACTTTTATAATTTTCCTAAATAGGCCCCTGGCCCAGGACAAAAACGACATAAGCCTTTTTTTTTTTAAATATCGAATTTGTCCACTTTTCGTTGAACCTTCAAAAAAAAAATGAAGACAGATTTTGTAATAACACGAGATACAGTATTCTCTACAATCTACCGTTCAAATCAAGGTTCCGATGATTTTAGTGCGTCTAAGTATTATTGATATCCGATAAAGGAATTATTTTATCTTTTTCGGTTTTAAAACCGAAACTGAAACAGGGTGCACGGGATAGGTGGCGCTAGCTAGCCTCCAAAATCGACCTATCTATATTTTCCTTTGATTACCGTCCATAACTTTTCGTTTGGCGGTGGCCGTCGATGGCGGGCTGTGGCTCCGTCGTTCGCGCAGTTTCGCGTTAATTTCTTAAAACAACTTTCTTTATGGGTGTATTTTACTAGTACTGTGTTCAAGAGTGTCAAATGGTATCGGGAGACGTCGCGTCTAATCATTGAAGGGAGGCTGGCAGCGGGACGCCTGCGGAAAGTTCAACGGCCGGTAAGCAGAACTCTTTTCTTTGTTCACTGCATGTTGCCGTGGGCTTGCGAAACTATGCTTGAACCTATAGCCTCTTCCTCTGGCAGATATCGAGCGCTCGTTTGGGACTCGGACTCGTCTTCGTGGTTGAGCGACGGTGTTGAAAAGGAAATGTTGCGAATAACTTCAGATCAAGCTCCTCCGAAAAAGGCCGCGCGGAGAACTTCTGCGGCTCGCTCGATGCGCTTCGCCACTTTCCCACGGACCGGTTGGAGCTAAATTTTAGTACATCGTTTAAAAAGGCAATCTACCTCTACGGGCGCGCGCTTCAGAGCATGCATTGAAGTGGCAGCGCGAGCTCTGATCTGAAGCCGCGGCCGCTCGGTGGGCTCTCCACTGGCTCCAGATTTATCAGTGGCACAAGGAGAGAGAGCTTGCATCTCGCAAGGGGCACAAGAATCTTAAAATCTCCGCCCGGCGAGCGCGTGCTATTTGCCAAGGGAAGGGGCTACTAATATGCTGCGGCCTGGAACGATTTGCTGCACAGCATAGCGGAGTTTTTCTTTTTTTTTTTTCTGCTAGATGGAAGGGTATTTTTTTACCTATGTACGGACGACGCATTGCGTAACTGACTGCGGTGAATGCCTTTTGGCTTTAGCATAAAATAACGGTTCCGCGCCTCGAAAGAGCTCGAAAAGGGATAAAAGAAAAGTGAAATAAACCGCATCCGTGCGCCTAGCCATGGTATTGAAAAAAAAAAAAAATCGTGTGGAACGAAATAAAAAGAAATTGATGGTAATGTTTGTCAAAGTGATTTATATTGACTTTTGTGACTGACAAAAATCGTTTGGTTGCCAGGGAGGATTCAGTGTTTTCGGATATATCCAAAAAACACTTGCCAGTTGAAATTTTCTTATTTACTACCTATTTTAAGGTCATGATAGCAATTAAGAAATTTAAAAACGAGAATAAAGCGTCAAAGAACAGGGTTAATGGTCCTAGAAAAATGACTTTTTTATTATTGACAAAAGTGAGATTTTTCTATTTTATTCAATATACACAAACCGGAGATGGAGGCGAAAACAAGGACGAGCACAATTTGAAAAACATTGTTTGTCCTTCTTTGCCTGTCTCATTTTTTCAGTATGTCCATGCCCCAAGCAACTGAGAGAGACGAAGAGACAGGAGCGCGTGAGGACGTCGGAACGCTGAGCACTGGTTGGAATCAGTTGTGGGTAGACCTAAAGCCAGGTGCCTTTGTCTCCACTGTTGAACACATTCTGATGCAAGAGCAAAACCCCAGCAGCTGGTGTTCCGCATTCTAACTCGTTCGACGAGTGCAATGAAGACAATGGCAGCTAGATTTAGATCTACTCACTAATCATTCCAACCAAAGCTCGGCATTCTGATGTCCCCACGCTCTCTCATTTCCTCCTCTCCCTCACTCTCCTGCCTAGTATTGTTACCTTCAATTCTCATTTATCTCGTCCAGGTTTGCCACATTTACATAAATACGACTTGAGTGCATCGACTTTAATTATTCTCAGAATTAAGCCGATGCGCCAACATTCATGTTAATGCACATCAAGTCCTACGCTAGGATGGCACCAGTGGCGTCACAAGGGGGAGGGGGGTGCGGACTGCCCCGGGTGCAGCGCTCGGGGGGTCGCGGCGGGCCACGAGGGCGGGGGGGGGGGGGGTTGCAGCGGCCACGCGAGAGCGAAGGTGGGGCAGGGGGTTGCGGCAGGCTATTGCCCCGGGTGACGCTGACCCTCGTGACGCCACTGGCCATGTTGTGTCAGATCTCAAAGTTAAACCTGCGTTTCTGGCACAAGCCGAACCTTGTAATCACATTTTCTGGCCGGTGTTTCGCATGCGGACGCCTTGCTGATGAGCATAAAGATCTTAACCACTGTCTTTAATGCTCTGCAAGAAGTTACAGGATGCAAGAAAGTGCTGAGAGTTCTGGGCCTTGCCACTCTAGATCAGAAGGAACAATACTGCACACGCCATGAAGAGCAAGATTGTTTGCAACCGCTTTCAAGACACTACCGCTACTTCCATCAGGGTTGGACCACAAGGACGAGAGGTTCCGGTGCAAGCAGGAGCAGCGCTGAGGTAAGAACTACTTTTTCTGCGGAGCTCCCGATGCCGTTCCTGCACTCCCTCCGATGCGCAGGGCCACAGCGGGGGCCGCCCTCACCAAGCAGCTCAGCTATTCGCGACTCCAGCGAACTATGGGGGTCAGGCAAAATGGCAGACGAAAGGAGGTCGTTTTTGTCTTTCAGCACGCTGACCACCATAAATTTTTCTCTACAGCGTAAGATCGGTGTTACATATGAAAGCAAAGCGATTTTTCGACGCTAGAAACCTTCTTCTAGTCAGTGCGTATGAATGACACGGCGGAAGCATAAAAATTATTACTGGAAACAATGTTTGTTTCTATGCTGCCTACGACAACCAAGCAGCAATAGCAGACGACAGAGTTGAAACAACCTCCTTTCCTGAGCTTCTCAATGTTGCTGCTACGCGGCCTTGATTTTGCTGGAGTCGCCAATATTCGACTTACTTACAATGGCAAGAAAAGTTTGCGTTTGTTCTCAAAAAGGAAATTACGGAGGGACACCCGAGATTGTGCCCACTTTTCGCCGCCGCCAATAAAACAAGATTGGCCGCCGCCATGTTCTCAGCTAGGCACGTAGCAAGGATTTTGATTTTGGGGGGGGGGGGGGGCTGGTATATTCCAATCCCGTCAGCACATCGTCACGAATGCAAGCATGATCTGTTGAGTCAAAACTTCATTTATGCTCAGTCTGGGACAAAATTTTCCGGACCACGGGAGTGGTGGCCGATATGCATTTCGTATGCTCTCTGATGGCACGTCGAGACTGGCGCTTGGTGCGTGAGTGTCCTTCCATACTTGCATAGATGCCGATTCTTTCATTTTCGGCAGCCGCAGTGCGATTCTCTATAGTGTGCCCCGTATTGCCGCTTCAGAAGTATCCGCGCCAAGCTGTGCACGGGATTTAAGCTAAGAAGCCACGCCGGCTGGCCTGGCTGGCTGCAGCGAGAAAGAAGTATTCGCCGATCTCGGTAGCGGTGGTGCATGCCGCTTTTTTGGTAACTTTCTTTACCCAATAACAAAGAATATGATGACTGATTATCACACAACACTTTCAACCTTTGCGACAGTGTTATCGTGAGGTGCACTCGAAAATAGAAGGCTCATACACATTAAGGCCATGTCGCGCCGAGAATGTTGCTGAATATTGTAAAATACCAGGAGCCGAGTCATCCAAGCTTTCTGATGTGGAATAATCGTTTACTTTGACCTTTCAAACATAAAATGGTTTGCCGGTTGTTGAAAGGCATTCTTGAGCACAAAAGGCCGGTAGCACGGCCGAAGCCTTACGGGTGGCAGTAATGCTTCATTCACATTGGTGGTTGAACCGTATTTGCGAGGCAGTTCACGTAGATTTGATGACGAAAACGAGCGAACCCGCTTTGCACTTGCGATTCGAATGCCAGTGTAAAAGCAGCATAAGAGAAAAGTGGGAGACTCCGTGCTTGACCTCAGTTGGTGGCATCCCTCTACGAGTATGCTGCGATGCCTGGAACAAATAATTACAGTGAACGGTAATTTTACCGTTCGCTTGGAGAAGTCAGCCAGCAGGAGAAAATGCTTATGTGTTTTTTAATGTGAATAAAGAAATCGGTCTTGAGGTCGGAGTCGGGCGTACCGTAAAATCCCGAGAGATGCCCCACCCCGAAAGATAACCCACCCTATTTTTGGCTTGATTTGCTATATTCTTTTAAACACCGAAAGATAGCCCACTACTCGTAATAGTAGTGTTTTGTCTACAGTAAAAACCCAATTATAATACGAGGTTGCTTTTCTTTTCTTTTTAAATTTTGCTATGTAAAATTTCCCGCTCGTATTATACGCGGGTCCTAAAAATTTTCAGCTTCGATGAGGCGCTGATCTAACGCTGTTTGACGTAGTTTCGGTTTCGAAGCAATAAGGCGCTCAAAACAGCTATCATCATCATTAAAATCACGATGTCCGAGGCGCCACCATCCGTCCTCAACGAGTCCAGGGCTCGGCAATGGCGTCGGCGCGAAAACAATAATCGGCCGCCT
This sequence comes from Ixodes ricinus, assembly GCA_037355805.1. Taxonomy (NCBI): domain Eukaryota; kingdom Metazoa; phylum Arthropoda; class Arachnida; order Ixodida; family Ixodidae; genus Ixodes; species Ixodes ricinus. Next base: position 6,922 of record JAZHYW010002068.1, on the reverse strand, counting down.
TCAAAAGAAAATTCCTTTTGGTTGCGGAAGGCATCGGCAACAGGGCAGCCGGACGACAATTCGCCGTAAATGAGGGCAGTATCCGCGGATGGAGACGACAAAAGCAAGCTCTGTTTGCGTGTAACGGAACGAGAAGAAGCTTTAGGAGCCCGGAGAATGGCGTGTTCGCCGACGTCGAGGCAAGTCTGGGCGACTTTGTAAAAGAGCAACGTGAACGGCACTCCGCCCTAACTTTGTAAAAGGGCAACGTGAACGGCACCTCGCCGTAAACACCGAGCTGCTGCATGAGAACTTTGGCGAGCCGACATTGGGCTACTCGCTTCGTCGCTCGTTCTTTCAAGTGCGGGATTTCAAATGCGCTCGGCGGCACTGAAGACTACTGCCTTTAGGAGGAGGCGTCGGACAAGGAGTCTGACGGACGTGATGACAGTGATTAAGGTTCAATTATGACGCAAATAAACGCTTTTCTTAAGACTTCAGGGTCGTACTTTACGCGGAATATTTTCGTAGTCCTGATTTTTTGTTTCAGTATTATATGCGGATATTTTTTTTCCCGTGGTCCTCAAGTTATGTTTTGTATTATTCGCGGGTTTTTACGGTACTCTTCTACTGGTCCGTCGTTCGCTTGCGCTGTATTCTCGTTCCAACAAGCTTCGAAGGGACACAACCTAAAAATAGCAATTTTTTAAAACTTTTTTTGATTGTACACCGAAAGTTAGCCCACTCCATATTTTCACCCGATTTGCTCTTGATGTTAGGTGGGCTATCTCTCGGGATTTTACGGTAGTGTGTTACCACAAAAGTGGCGCGTGCCGCCGTCCGGCTGATTTAGAGGCGCTGCCTGCCAGGCCAGCGCTACTTCGTGCGAATCTTTGGCGGAGCTAGACACGAATGCTTCTGAAGCGGCACCACACGGCAAGTTATTGAAAATCGCTACGTGGCTGCCAGAAACTGAAGAATCTGCATCCCTGCGAATATGGAAGGATGCGCATCCACCAAGCGCCGGTCTCGACAGCATGGGGCGGAGCAATGCATATCGGTACAGCCCCCGTGGTCCAGAAATGTTAGTTCTTGACTGTACAATTAACTATGTGTACAACGACATAACGGGCACCCCCATTATAGCACTGAATGCATCGACTCCAATTATCGCATTCAATGCGTTCATGTAAACAGCATACACCGTTCGTGCACTGCATTGCACTCAAGTCTCTAGACCAGGGGCCCTATGCCACACAACATGACCAAGTGTGACCTAGGAACCAGGACAACACTATCTGCTGCGATTTGTCAGTGGCACGGCACTGACCTACGCAGCAGAAAACTTTGTCTTGGTCCCTTGGTTCCGCTTGGTCCCGTGATGTAGCATAGGGCCCCAGGGGTCCCAAAGACGACATTCTGGGATGCAGCACTCGAGCGCCGCATGCGCTATAAAAATATTTTTTGTATTGTCAATTCATTTCTGATCGAAAAGGAGCTCTGCTCTGTGTACAAATTTTGCACTATTATTTCTTTCTTTTTTTTGGACCGAGTATTGTTTTGTTTAAAAACTTGCTTCTCAGGCTTATGTACATCCAGTGGGATGGCAATACCCTTACTGGGTATACAAGTGCGAGCTTTTTGCTCATGGAGGCACCTCGGCTGCGTGAACTCTTGCACAGCAGGAGCAACGGCCAAAGATAAAGCCATGAGCCCGGGCTTCTAGCTGTCAGACAGCACCTTTAAAATACACAAATTTTTCTTATAATGCTGCTATAGAAATTGTCCAAAAAGCAAAAACGGCAGCATGAAATATTTTTTCTATGCCTGTTGACCCTGGTGAGTTCTCGTTCTATTGAAAACTGCCAGTACTGTGATATGGTGGTGTTTTAAATCTTTTTATGACAAGGTGTGGGCCCAAAGTAGTCGTATATGCAAACAAGAACCAAAGGGCAAAACGATCAGCTTACAAAAAGCAGAAAGCATAAGGTTCTCTGTCTAAAAAATCTCTAAGGGGTCACTGAAACAGTCAGTTGCTTTGCACCGTGAAACATCAGTGCTGCTTGTTTGTTTTTTTTGCCCCAAAATAGCAAAACGTTAACCCCCCGCCTCTGTTGGCCCTCTTCCTTTGGGGGTGTTCGCTATCTGGCCCCCACACTCAAATAAATTTGAGACCCCTGCTCTAGACAGTGGTGGATTAAGACGGTGGATGTGCATTCATACAGAGAATTGTAAGAAGGCGCTCATTGTGGGAGCGGGTGAACTGCTGAGAATTAGGTGGCGGTCATTCTTATCGGCGGGCAGCAATATTGGACGTGGTTCTGGGTGTTGCCCGCATTTATCTCCTGAGAACCAACACAAGCTTTTATTGCCATAAGTGAGCTTAATATAGCTGAGCTGCTTGGTAGGGGCGGCCCCCGTGTAGGCCCTGTGATTCACGACTTGCATGTTGGAAGGAGCTTTTAAACTCTCCATAGCAAGCACCGGTGGTGCTGAATGGTGCTGAAAGCTCCGGGCACTTAGAGTTCCTGTATAGGCTCCCTACAAGAGCCAGAGTTGGGCGTCTGTTTTCCACAAGCCGCCGCGTTGCTATTCGCCGAGATCCGATCACGTGAGGAGCAGACTCAAATGCCGTGCAGGAAAGTAAACGCTGCCCGGCGCCCCGGCGTATGTTCCCCTGCTTTTGAACGCGCCTTGAACGTGTGGCACCGATATTCACCAAATTCGGTCACGTTAGGAGCAGGATCAACATGCCATGCAGGAAAGACGGCACTACGGGGATGAACACGCAACTCTGGCTCCCGTAGGGAGCCTTTACAGGAACTTTACAGGAACTGGTACCGCAGAGCGAGCAGCACCTACCTCCGTGCTTGTGCTAGAGACTCTCAGCCTCAGGGTTCGGTTGTAGTTGGGGCGGTCTCACGTGGCGAGATGCGGTGGTGTCCTGTGAGCCGTTGGAAACAATCTCACTCGCCTGGGCATGCGCACCTACATCCTTTCTTTTCCAGAGTAAAGCTCACAAAACGGATTTTAAGCCTCGTAAAACTTCTTACTAATGGCCTATTCATCTGGGGCACACCGCACCCATCCAGTGCAGTAAGCTCTTTCCACTTCAGTACACGAAAGGCTGGCAAGGAGAGAAGGAAGCTCCCTCTCCCCTCTAGCCTTTCGTGTACCACGAACCACACTGCACCGGTGCGATGCGGGCCCAGACGAATTGGCCATGACTGCGTATTGGCACTACTAATTCTAAGCAGTCGCAAGAGATTAAAATCTGTTTTTTCTCTCCGGTCACAAGCAGTCACAAGTTTGTAAAACAGCCATTACAAACGTTTCATTTCAGTTAATTTCTGTTGCTAAAACGAGATCAGTTTTGAGCAGTCAAAGCAGGATCAATCAAAACTCACGAGTTCAGACCAACATCCTTATGCGAGTACTTAATAGAGTATTCGCATGACAAAGTTTCTCCCCAAGCAGAGGATTAAACGTCATCGAGCTTTGAGGTCACGTGCTCCGTGTCACAGATGTTCGCAAATCCTCCGAGCTTGTGGGGAGCCGAGGAGAATTTGTGACCGGCCTACAGAATGTCCGTTGTCTTGTCGGAATGGCCAGACCCCTCCTTTGTCTCCGTGCTTTTAGGGAGGGGGGAATGCAGTTAACAGCTGCATTCCCCCCTCCCCTAAAAAGGCGCTTTTAGGGCGCCTTTTTAAAAAAAATATCTATGCTTTTTGTTTGATGAGTTTCCGAAGGTCGCCAGCACGCTCGAAAAAGAAAAGACTCCGGCAACTCCGACTCAATTGTGCGAATGCTCGCTTGGATTTTTTGCACTACCTCCTCCTTCTTGTTTTTTCCTTTTCGCAGCTCTACGACATACTCGGTTGTCTCCAAAGTTAATGATCTTTTGTGCAAATGCACCATTATGCACATTCACAAGGCGATCAAAAGCCATTTAGCTGCACCAGAAGTTTCTTTGAAGCTCGCTACACATACAGGCATTGTATTAGAAGGACTTGTCTTCCTTTTTTCTTAAGGGGCACTAAATCACTGTCTGCGATAGTTTATTTACGGTCATAAATCTGGGCGTGTCTGCAATAGTTCCCGAGGAATCGATTTCTGATGCCGATTTAAGTAGCGATAGTAGTGATAGATTGAGTTATTACCATAAATAGACTGTCAAAGAAAGTGGTTAAGTGCCTTTTAATTTTTTAACACACAATTGCTGACCAACAGATCAAAGCAGGCTCCTCTGTTCCGTGCAATTTGCTCCGTAATCAGTCAGTCAACTTGACCATCAAACTATGTCTTCAATCTGATATAGATGTTTGGTATACCATCACGTGAGCGGATAGTTGCAATAATAGCTGCAAGGCTACGTCCTTTTTATCAAAGTAAGTAGACCATCTTCTGTGGTGGAGCTAAGGTTTGAGAGGCAAGTGCTTTCATGTGGCCCTTCTAGGTTCCTCTTCACACTTCCGTTTGTAGAGCAGGGTTTAGCATGGTGACGGGGTATCTTTTTGGTGGTAGTCTTTGTCCGAGCCACAGTTTTCAAGGGCATAAGACCATTGTCTGGTTGACTGACACTTAACTTGGTATTGTGAGTCGAGCAGGTTGTCATGGCCGTGCTCATCTTCTTTGTCAACGCATTTTAAATATTTAGAGGTTATTGTCTTATGGGCCACTAATTGTAACTTGGCTTTGTTGCAATTTTTTGTCCTTTGATCCCGAGTTATCAGGTTGTAAACCAGACCGAGGTGCCTGCAATGTGACTGAGGCGCCGTTCACACATACGCAACCGAGTAAGACTGGGAGAGACCAGATTGGTTTTTAAGCCTCTTACGACGTGTTAGGACTGGGTGCGCTGCAGCGGAACTGGTCCTAAGACCGGTCTGGTCTCTCTCGGTCTAACTCGGTTGCATATGTGTGAACAGCGCTTTAGGCTTACTGTTCTGCAAGGTCCATCTGTCTTCACAATACCTGGGTGGTTGAGATGAATCTTTAAAGCTCTACTCTAATTATTTGTATGATTTTATTCTTTTTGTTGTTCCAAGTGATGGCTTCCTTTATGCTTTGTATTTTCAGAAGTGGGCCTTCAACTCCTTCAGCTGGTGCTGCAAGCCTGCCAGCACAACTTGTGGCCCAAGTACCAGGATGAAGAGCTCCAAAGCACAGTTTGAGTGAGAGAACTAGTGGCCCTTGCACAGCTAGAGAACTGGACCGGGCAGTCATCAGAGCTATTTATGCTCCACTTCAATTAGCTCCGAGATGTTTCGGTGGTGCCCTTTCTTGGTTTCCGTCCGTGATGTCACAAACAAAATTTGCCTTGTCCTGATTGACAATATTTGCCTCTACCTCCCTGTTAACCGGCGATAGGGTAAGCATTACCAGTATGCAGGAAGCTATGGTTCGGCGAATCGCAAACCTCCACCCCAGGGACACTTTTGGTCGCACACAATGCTAATTCTAATAGTTCGCGTCGCTAGTTGTGTGCAGTGTAGGCGAAGCAACGCCAGGCAAAGAAAAAGGGCAAGCACTAGGAAGGTGGGACAGGAGAAGAGGGCAAGGGGAGAAAGGGAGAGCACTAGGAACATTAGAGAGGAGAGTAGGTTTCTCTCCTTCCTTGTGCTTGGGCTTTCTCCCCTCGTCTGGCGTTGCCTTCGTCTGTACTCCACGTAACTATAGTCTGTTACAACTCAAGAAGGTCAGGCGAGGGAAAGGAAGGCCGGGGAGGAGGAAGCAGACGAGATGCTGGAGAAAAGAGGAAGTTTCCTCCTCTCCTCTTTAGCATTCCGTCTGCTCTTTCCTCTCCAGCATTCCGTCTGCTTCCTCCTCCCTGGCCTTCCTTTCCCTTGCCCTATCTTCTTGAGCTGTAACTTACTATAATGAAACAGAGTATAGAGGACATGTTGCTTTTTGAAACAATCACGACTCATGAAAGATTGGTAGGACCCTGTTGGTATGTTTTTTTTTTTAATCGTTAGTGGAATAGACCGATCTCACCTAGCGTTTGGTGCATGTGTGAAGCCGCCATAACTTTAGTTCACAAGAGGCAGGCGGTAGTGCTTGAGACATCTCGTGCCGTCTCGTGCTTTGCACGATCAGAGCTGCAGCGATGTCGGGGCACATGCAGAAAGATGCAAGTTCCCTTGATGCATTGCGGCAGCAGTGGCTTAGCCAAGCTGGCCCGTGAAATCGGTCTATTACAACTAAAAAAATTGAAATTATTTGTATAAGATAATTTCTTGTTCAATATCTGCCAAATATAATTGTTAGGTGTACATCCTTTAAAGGGATGCTGGAGCAAAATTTTGATTTCAGAAAACAATGCAGAAGCGCTAGGCAGGACACTACAAATCCGAAAGCAGCACTCATAAAGCGATATCTCTAACGGATGGTCATGTAATTGTGAAAGAAGAGCGTGCTTGAACAATGGCCAAAAAGGCCCGTGACGTCGCGATTCTCGTTTCCTCCTATTCTTGCTTTGACTCGAAAAGGGAAGGACGCGAAAAGGGAAGGAATCAAGGCCGTTTCCCCCTCCTCAACTCTTCTGCAGGAAATGCGACGTCGCGATTCTCACTTAATCGCATCCTTATTTTACAAAAATACGGCCATCCGTTAGAGATATCGCTTTATGAGTGGTGTTTTGGGGTTTGTGGCGCCCCATTAAACACTCCGGCTAACTTATTCTGTGCAATCCAAATTTCGGTTCAGCATCCCTTTAAAGGGGTTATGACACGGAAATTAAACGGATAGATTATTCTTGAAATGGAATGCTCATATGCTACTTAGCATATACACCAAGTTACGCAATTTTTAGAGCTCTGGTAATTGCAATATTCAATTTACGAATGTTTATCATTTCCATCTGGCGACCAGGCAACACTGCCCAAGTTAGTCACACCATGGTGTCCATAAACCACGTGACCATGAACACTCTCTCATTCTA
>JAZHYW010002067.1:0-36145 GCA_037355805.1 Ixodes ricinus | reverse complement strand
TGAGAGCTGGCAGTCAATTAAACCAGCACAAGATTTTTTTCCAAAAGATTTGCACACAAGGAGATGAGGTGCTAGGTCTAATTAACATATTCGTAAGCTCCTCCTTGGCATACCTACGCACCAGAGTCAGTTTCGTGCGTTGCGTTTTATTGATACGTCCAGGTTGCCTCTCTAATCTTAAGAAAGGGGCCGGAGCCCAAGCTAAGGTAGTGTGGCGCAACCAGAAAGTTCGCTGCGTAATTTTTGCTTGGATATAGCACAACACGCGAACGTAAGTTGTCGATGTCGGAACAAGAATCACCAAAGATCGCGACAATTCACTGTCACTGCCCACCTACGGCCTCTACAGTAACGTGTTTGACTGGCTCCTGCGAACGCTGCAGGTGGCCACAGAAAAGTCCCCGCAGAATTATTTAGTACTATGTCCTGTCATGTGATTTTTCGAACGCATTGCGTTATTCTGACCGAATACAGAAATTGATTACAACACCTGTTGCGTGGATGCCCTGCTTCTTCTCGGAGTCTGTTTTTTTCCGCTTGGGTTTACCGTTGTCCCAACACTGGTGGGTGAACATGCGGCTGGCGGTTATACTTGGTGCAGAGTCTTCTACGCGTCAATTTTAGCTTCTTTCGAGGAGTTGTTAGTAGTACGACGAAGAAGCTCCCCTCCTTCGTGGAACCACTCGCTCCATCCTGTCACTTCGTTGAACGACATCGTTGTAGGGCAAGGCACTCTAGTAGGACTCTGAAGAAAGAGGAAGGGTGAAGATGCTCGTTCTAGGCGGTAACAGCGATGCAGATAAGCGGTGAGACAAGGTGAGACGGCGAAGAACGGGCGAGACGCAGAGACGAACGACGTCACCGAGCAACAGCTGCCCCTACGACGCAGAAGGGCAGAAGCTGGAGAGCGGCCGCCACCGTTGCCAGACTGGAGAACGCTTGCGGCTGTTTGTCCGAAAATCGGCTACAACGCATAAAACATGCGCACTGCGAAGCAGAAATCTCGCAGACTCCCAATTCAATGTTAGTAAAATGTGTCTCTTCAAATAAAATGTACTAATATACGTTTATAATTCACACCAATAACAATGTTTTCAACTTAACTTTTCACTACAACCTCGCAACTAGAGCACTATATAGCTCCTACGGAGCAGAGTAGCGCAATCCTTTGATCCGCGTGTTTCGCCGACAACATGGCCGACAGAGCAGCTCGGCGCGAGTCACGTGGTACTCAGGGTTCCAGGAGGCGGCCCGCCCTATGGGAGAATGCATGGAGATCGACGCAACACGGCTGATTAAAAAATAAACGGCGAGTTCACACTTTTCAAAACTAATCTGTCGTGAAGTTGGTAAAGCACTAAACACTTTATCAAAGTTTTAATAATATCGGACGCGTGTGCAAATTTTGAGAAGGTAATTTCCAAGGCAATGGCGTTTGAAGCAGACGATTTTTGCACGCAGCGGAGATGGGCTCTTTGGGTTGGCCGGAGCGGGTCACGTGGACGCTGTGACGTCGCCGCGTCGTCTGCTGCATGATGCCGCTCGTGCAATTTTTAAAAACAAATTACGTCCTTACTTGGCACACAAATCAGCGCAAATGATTCTAAAATGTTCCTTTATTATGTCAAAAACTATTGTCGTTCCGTACATCTCCACAACATTGAAGAAACAACGATTTTCTCACGTTCCCCATGCATTTCTGACCGGAGTTGGAACCTCCGGGCGTTCGCCGCTAGTCGCCGAGAGACGGCGTTCTAGATTGCGCTACTCTGCTCCGAAGGAGCTATATAGTGCTCGCAGCCTCTACGACGCAGAAGCTGGAGAGCGGCCGCCAGCGTTGCCAGACTGGAGAACGCTTGCGGCTGTTTGTCCGAAAATCGGCTACAACGTATAAAACATGCGCGCTGCGAAGCAGAAATCTTGCAGACTCCCAATTCATTGTTATTAAAATGTGTCCCGTCAAATAGAGTGAACTACTGCGTTCTTTAATTCACACCACAATAATGTTCTCAACTTCACTTTTGACTACAACGACTACAACCTCGTAACCAGACGCCTTTCACGTCTCCTCGAGTTTCCTCGAGTGGAGGAAATGTTCTCGAGGAGCTCCTCAGCCGAGGAAAGGCCGAGGCGCGTCTGTGAAGCCCGATGGCTCCTCGAGTGGAGGCGAGCTGCTTTCCTCCACTCCACTGAGTCGAGGTGGAGTGTCGAGTCGAGGCCCGTTTATGAGATGCGGCCGTTACAGTTTATTTACATCAAGGAAACGCAAAGCAACTTTTTAATTTATTTTTTATTTTTTTAATATGCTTAAAACATCTTCGGCAAACATTTTGCGTACGATTGAAAAAATTAGGTATAAAACACTGATCATTGTTTTTATTTTGAAAAACATGTTGAGCGTGTTGATGTGGAAATAGAGAAAAGGAAAGATGTAGAGGATAATACAGTACGACAAGGGGTTGTACGTCTCTTTTTAGTGTCCATATCTTAGATTTTCTACGCGCCGCAAAAACAAAAATGTTACGGAGTTAGGTTTAGAGTCTAGATTGCTTTATCTGTACTTCTTTTCGCAGAACCTCATTCAAACATTTGTGAAAATTCAAATTATGATTTACTTGTTCCGAGATTTAACGCAACAGGACTACTGAGATTCTCATCTCATTTATGCTGTTCTTTCGTATAAATATCTGCATTCTGCACGTCAGAATAACATCAGACGTTTCCTAGAATAACCACACCGAAGAAATCTCTGTTTATAGTTCCAGAACCCCAGGACTTCTCCAACGAAACCTTAGATCTGCCTTATCTCCTGTTTGCAAGCAGGCATACGACATATTCATCAAACCAAAATTGAAATATGCAACCTCTATTTCGATTCCTCATCAAGTCTACTTCATCATTCATTTGAAAGCGATTCAAAACAGGGCTACTCGGTACATTCTATCAACATATATACCTGACCGTCAGTGTTTCCGTCATAAAACGTCAACTAACCCTTTTCCCATACAGCTTCGGAAAAAAGTCTCACAGCTGTGCCTTCGTCATAAAATATATTACCGTTGTCCCTACCTCAAGACAACCTTCTTATCAACTCCAGACCGGACATCATCTCGCCATAAAAATGCCTGTACTATCAAACGCATTACTAGCTCAGCTAACGCCTTTAACCTTTGATTCCTTCCACAAGCCATCAATGACTGGAAATGCCTACCAGCCTCAATCACAACTACTGTCGTTCCTGAGGAATTCAAGTCATCTTTTTCAATCACAGTTTTCATGTTATTAATATTTTTTACGCTTCACTAGTTACTGATTTGTTTTGAATGTTTTCCTTTGTGTCTGTATTTTATCGTATGATATAAATAGCGCCCCCTTACGTAATACCCTCAACCAATCCTTAATGTGTAAAAAGGAATGAAATGAAATTTACAAGACTATTTCTGCTGAAAGCTGAAACGCGCAGCTCCTCGCTAAAGCTATCGCTTGTATACGTGCCATTTGCCAAAATTTACGATAGTCAGCTTTTTCCTAGAATATCTTGTCCGCTGAGCTGGAAATAATTCAGTTGATGACGCAAGAGCCGGACGTGCTGCCAACTGCACAACGATAATGTTGATTTAGAAGTTTTCGAAAGCAAGAGGGCTTGCTCTCACTCCTTCGGATGTCCCAAATTGTTTATGAGGAATTAACGCTAGCGTTGAGTAAGAGCCACCACCATCGATCAATGTTTTAGTTCTTCTATTGAGCAAAAAAGTTGTGTTTGCTTACACAATTTCCGTAGCATTTGTGTCATGTGGACTGCGCGACGCTGTTAGTGCGAACAAAAACTGTACATTTTTTTGCATTTTACTTCAAAGGGTGCAAGGTTGAGCATAAAATTTGAATGCATAGATTAGCCCCAAATGAGCGATTTCTACCCGACTGCTATTTCTTGGCCAGCCATGAAATTATAAAAAATTGACAAGAAAAAACCGCGATCGTTTTTTCGCAATAACAGTGTCGCGCTGTATACAAAGTGGGGTAACGTGAAGCCAAACACGACGTCTAAAAGTTGCAGATTTACTGAAACATGTTAATGTACCTCATACATTTTATTCTCGTGGCACATGATACACTGGGAGAGACCCTGATGCCCAACACTGGCCTAGCCTTTACTAGTCTCTCGAACCTGCGTTCCTTTTGTTCTTGTCGTTAGCTCTACATGGCATCTACTGATGCTTCCCATTTATAGCCAAGTGGACAGCAAGATATGAGGTGCAATCTTTTAACTCAATTGAAATCTTGCGATATCGGTTGTTGGACTCTTCGTTTTATTTTCATTTCCTAGGGTTAAAACGCGTTGATGTCGGTTTCAATGAACTACACCGTGGAAGTGTTGATAAGAATGTAAAATTCTCCCTTCACCACCGGAAGACGAAACTGATCCCACTATATCATAGCCATGTATATTGGTGAATTGATCATCAGCAGGTCAACATGTGTGTAGTGAAGTAGTTTTATTTTTAATTTGCGTTTACTCCTTGACGTTTTTATACGTATATCGGTGATTTCCATCTCAACTCAGGCACGGATCTAGGGTCGAATTTCACATTTTGACAGAAAAATATATGTTTTTTGGGAAATTCCTAAAGTAAAAGAAGACACAAACAGCAACTTCGTCGGATTATTTGTTCTCAAGTTATGGACCGTTGAAGCGGCCAAGGTGGAAAGTTGAATTTGACATTTTCCCACCTTAACTGAGGTGCCAAATATTTCCCTCCATCCTTTTCTCTAATTTTTACGCTACATCAATATAGCTTTTTGGGAACACTCTAGCGATAGGCTTTTTCATGCTAACTAAGCGTCTAGGCCATAACATTCCTACTGATATTTTTTTATTTGTCAAACAGCCTCTTTGCGAGGATATTTGACGAAGTTCAGCAAGCTGTGCTGTGTGACCAAATCAACATATATTTATGATATTTATATCACCGTAAACCTTCAACTAAGCTCTTTCTCTTTGAGTATAATTGCAATTTTTTGCGATAGGTATATAAAGCGCCACATGTGCCTGAAGAAAGAAAATTTCGAAAAACTGGCAAGTTTAGAGTCAATTTTCTAAAAAACCACACTCTTTATTTATTTTATGTTTTATTCACAGTTATGTAGTATAGTAGTGTATCAGAAACTACCAACAGAAACTGTTATGTTGTTTGTATGGCCGCTATTAAGACTCAAATCTCGTGCTATGAGCGTTTTGAACCGGACTTCGCATAGGCGCTCTACTGAGCAGAATTTTGGCCTCTGTAAGGTTTTCTATTTATTGTTGGCAGTTACCTCAATATCCAACCATAAACATTAATAAATTTGGTGCAGTGTACTCAAAGAAATTTACTTTGAAGTCCGTATCCACAAGTAGGGGCATAGTGCTTACTTCCTACAAATACGGGGGAATGCAGATCGTTATAGCCGATTTACACGACGAACCGAATCGCGATTAACATCCGCGGACCGTGAACCATGTGACCGGTACGTCATCGATTCCTGCAATCCGCGCGTCGTCCGTGGACGCGTGGACTGATAAAGTCGAGCTCCTTTTTCACTCGCGGACTTTTGGTGGGAGATTGACTTGAAAAGCGTTTAGACTGGTAACGGTACATGGTTTTCTTGTTGTTGCTTTTTGCTTCTGGGCGTTTGAAACAAAAATGGCGCATCGTTGCGTTTTAGTGCGTTCGCTAGTTCATTTTGTCGGGCGATTCTTGGTTCCACGCGTGAAATAACTCCAGAAACTTTGTCCGGCTCACGCGACGCAGGTTCCGGTACTCTTCCGGGTCCATGAAAAGAAGCTCCCGTAAAAACTTGTCTAGCACGCCGAGATAATTCTTGCACGTCCAATCAGGATTTTACCGAGCAAGACCTCTCTTGTGGATGTGGTGTGCTTGAGTGTTGTGCACGAGCGCGGAGTGCGTGAAGGCATCTCCAAACACCCCTCCGCAGGCCCAGAACTTCGTCGCGTTTACGCCGAAGCTTTCTCGAGCAGGACCATGCCTGTGCCACTGTCATGCTTTGGATTAGTAAAGTTTAGTGGCGCTTCGCGCAAAGCCTGTCCCGGTGTTTTGTCTCGATTTCTACGTAACAGTGGCGTACGATTCTTTTATCGCGGTAGCAAACGTCAATTTCTCTCTTGGACCACGGTCACATGTTGGAGTTTCACGGCACTGTGGGGTGGCGAACAGGTTCGGTCTGTCCTCGCTGGCGTCTGCTCGTCGTCTCCCTCGTGTGGATGCGCTTGGGAGACATACAGACCGCGGACATGTCGTCACGTAATCAATCCGTCCGCGGATCAGTCCGTTGTGTGAATCGGCCTCTAGATAATTTTTCTGGGGCCTTTTGCTTTCGGCTTTGAGTTTGAAATACCGAAGTTGACATGTAATTGTCATATATTCTTATGTCAAACAGATATGCAGTGCATATACATATGTACGATTTAGAATCTGACGCTTAGGAAGTACGGTTTATTTTGTGCGCGTACGGACTCTTTCATAAGATAACAAGCATTTCGCAGCGTGTAAAGATTTAAACGTGTTAGTCATGTGTTTAGGTTTTATTTATATTTTCTGTGATGAATGTCGGGTTACTTAGACTTTTTCCTCTTGACTTTAGTTTGTCCGGGAGTCCAGATGTTAGCCCAGGTAGCACCGAGTTCTGGGCCAAAACTTGGCTTTTGTCTGGGAGTTTAGGGCATTGAAAAGCCCGAAGAAGCCAAAGTAGAGCCAAACCTGACCTCCCTTGGCAACAGTCTGGGTATTTTGGCCCTAATTCGCCAAACAAGTGCCAAACTTAGGCTTCACTGCCTGGTAGTTCGGCTGTCATCTGGCGTCTTTGGGCCTAAATCGCCTAACAAATGCCAGAGTTAGGCTTACTGCCCGGTAGTTCGGCAGATATTTGGCATTTTTGGGCCAAAATCGCCAAACTAATGCCAAAGTTAGGCTTCACTTTTTGATAGTTCGGCTGTAATCTGGCACCTTCGGGCCAAAATCACCACAGATGTGCCATAGTTAGGCTTACTACTTTGTAATTCGGCTGACATGTGGCATCTTTGGGCCCAAGTCGCCAAACAAGTGCCAAAGTTAGGCTTCGCTTTCCGATAGTTCGGCTGTCCTCTGGCAGCTACGGGCCAAAGTCGCCAAACAAGTGCCAAAGTTAGGCTTAGCTTCCCGATAGTTCGGCTGTTACCTGGCAGCTACGGGCCAAAGTTGCCAAACAAGTGCCAGAACTAGGCTTACTGCCTTGGAGGTCGGCTGATGAGGTATTTGATGTACGCGGGCGGTTATTTCGTCTTAATTAAATAGAAATCAAGCTTTATTCGGCTGACCACTTTATCTTATTTTGGGTGTCTCTTGATTTCTCCAGTCCAAAGGTTGGCTGAATGTTTTGCCGCGGCTGGACCAGGCTTTGCAAACGTAAATTGTGCCGGATGTTGTACTCGCGCGTAGGTGCACACGCCAATATCGGGACGCGCCGTGAGACTAGTCGCGATCTAGTCGCGCGATAAGTTTCATCGCAAAAGCGACCATCGCGGGCAAAAAGCGACGCGATTTGAGCAGTCGCTTGCTGACCCGACTTTTTGCGATGCGATCTAGTCGCGGAGAGGCTGAGCCAATCAACGGCGTTCGGAGCGAGAGTTTCTGAGAAGCGACTCGCCAACGAAGGCGTTGGACTCGCTCATCGCGCACGCCAGAGTGACCATGTAATCCTTTTTTTTTTTTGCAATGCGATTTAGTCGCATCGCGCGACTGCTTACATCCCCGGTGTGAATGCGCCTTTACAGAAAGTGCTGCCATCGAGCTAGCGCTGCGCGAGACTGATGTGCGCACGTCTCCTCAACAGATATCATTATTAGGCGGCGCATTGCAAAAGCGAGCGTGGCTCTGTGCGTGTCTTGCATTGTGATTGAGCACTGTCAAATCCTAGCGATAACAAAGAGCGGAAACGACCGGGGCTCCGTGGCGCCGCTCCCGCATCACACTTGGGGAATTAAAATGAAATCCCGAAACTTGTACTATTTTAGCGTGTTGGTACTTTTTAAACATTTAGAAAGTGGAGACACATAAGGGACGATACAGACAGGACAATCTTTCAACTTCAACAACATTTATTTTCGGCTTCAAGTTTCAAAGCCCGCCCGCTCCGTGGGAGTACGAGAAGGGGAAATCTTGGAGGAAGGAGAGGAAGCGGGGAAATGTACGAGATCCCCCATCTACAATGTGCTTTATATTTTGAGTAATAACTTGAAACTCGTCCCAGTATTTCCTGATGCTTCGAATATTAACATGTACAATTGCGAGGGTGCTGTTTCCGGATGGAAAAAAATTTATAAGTGAGAGAGATCGGAGAAGTGTTGATAGTCGGCCATAAAAGTCAACTAAAACGGTCAGTGATTAAAGCGGCCAATGATTAGACAATCTGATCGAGGTCTCCAGCTCTGGAGACTCGGATGGGAGTGAAGCCTTCCCCTTTCTTTGCAAAGATGGTGCCATTTTTGACCCACACAAAACTATAGCCTCTTTCTTTGCCTCTTGTTCTGGCGAGCCAGAAGAGTTCTTTGTTTGCTTTGGTGAGATTTTCATTAAAATATACTTTTGGTGAGCCATCGGCGCAAGAGAGCAAGCTTAGTCTCTTTCGGGCACTCATCCACTTTTGTTTGATGTCCGTAGAGGCGAACTGGACCAGAATAGGTGGGATGGAATCAGGCTTGCCATGGAGGCGGTGGACCTTATGTATCTCAGTATCGAGGTAACCTGGTATGTCAAGTTTCACTGCGATGGTCTTCACAACAACACCTATGTCTTCGTTAGGGGAGCAAGGAATTCCATGGATTTCCATATTGGACTGCCGACTCTCCTGTTCTTTGTCATTCAAGTTAGATTGCAGCTGCTGTATTGCCAGTGCCTGCTCAGACACTGTCGACTGGAGTGAGGAGACCTCTGACCTCAGGAGCTTGACCTCATTGTCTTTTGAGTTGACAAGGGCAAGAATGGAGTCATATTTTTTTGAGAAGAATGTAATGGAATCCTGTACTCCTCCCACTGTCTCTTTCAAGGCCTCAACTGTTGGTCTCATTAATAACAGGTCCTCAATGTTTGTAGGCAGGTCACTAAGCCTGTCCACACTTTCTTTCAGATGATGCAGAAGGTCAAGTTTTTTGTTAACGGCATCGAGGTGAACCGAGATGGAGCTAGAGCCGTCCTGAGATATGGACTCTGATTCGGTGTCAGAGAAACTGGACTGTGATTTAGATTTTCTGCATTTTCTGCACACCCATTTCTTGCGTTTGTCCTTGCCCATTGTCTTGAAAGTACTCTCTGCAATGTGAGAGCACTGCTTGCCAAGATGGTATTGATCACGACATTCAGCACATGTCATGATTCTCCCGTCGGTAGGAAGAGGGTCAAGACAGGCACAACAATTCGGAGACATTATAGTTGGAGTACGACGCGAGATAATCTGGGATGAGAGAACGGCACGGGGTAGGTTAGAATGATTGAATAACAGATTTCGCAGTTCACAGACAGCGTAGAGTATTACCGTGGCTATTAAACAAACTGAGATCAAAATAAATAGATCCAGGCTCACCGGAAAAAAAGAAAAGCGTCAGTTGGAAAAGGCTGTTTTTGGCCTAGCGGCGGGCCGTGAACGAGTATGGTACGCTCTGGCACAGGTCACCGAAGACACCGCGAAAACTGTAGCGCAGAGACACCACAGCGGCTATCCTGCACTCTGGCACAGGGCACTAAGGACGCCGTTAAAACTGTAGCTCACACACACCACAGCCCAGGGACATGATGACACCGATGATCTTGTAGGAATATCAGAAGGGACCTGGCGTAGCAGAAACGCCACAGCATATGAAGCTTGAAGGACACCGATGGTGATGGTTGAAAACAACTGAGCGAAGGTCTCGCACTTTTGCGTTGACGGAAGCAGTTCATTAGCCCAGTGGTCGAAGGATAATCATGGTGGTGACCGGTAACACTTTGGCGATGTCAGATTAAGGAGGCCAAGAGCCACAAATGAGGGCCTCACCTTAGACTGGTGAACAAATCACCGCCTCAGACACCACTCCGTAAGCGAAATAAAAATCGCTGGTCTTAATTATCCGGTTATAAATCATCAGAGCGATGCAAACGAACATTTGGCTACAAACAATATATTACAATTTCTGTTGGTAGGTCCTGACAGATTACCGTATTACCTAACTCTAAATGAAAAAATGAAATAAATAAAAGGTGGGATTTTTTTATAGAAAATCGACTTCAAACTTGCAAGTCTTTCGTTTAGAAAAACTTGCAAGTTTGAAGTCAGGTGCTATTAAAAACATACCTTTTATTGGGAAAGTAAGCGCTGTGACCGCTCTTGAGGATTCGGACTTCAGTAAATTTTTTTAAGTAGACTACTCCAAATTTAATAATGTTTATGGTTGGATATTGAGATCCCTGCGAACGATAAATAGAGAACCTTACAAAGGCCAACATTCTGCTCAGCAGAACGCCTGTGCGAAGTCCCGTTCAAAACGCTCATAGCACGAGATTCGAGTCCTAATAGCGGCCATTCGACAATATATTACAATTACTGTTGGCAGTTCCTAATAGACTGCTATATCAACTAACTGTGAATAAAAATACAAGAAATAAAAAAGGTTTTTTTTTAGAAAAGTGCTTCCAAACATGCAGTTTTTCGAAAATTTTGTTTTTTCAGGCACATGTAGCGCATTATACACTTATAACAAAATATTTAAATTATACTCCAAAGAAGAAGCTTAGTTGGAGCTTTACGGTGATATAAAGATCATAAGAATATGTTGATTAGGTCACACAACACGGCTTGCTGAAATTCGTCCATTATCGTCGCAGAAGGTGGTTTGACAAATAAAAAAAAAATCATTAAGGATGTTACTGTCCTAGACGCTTAATTAGAATAAAAAAGCCTATTTCTAGAGTGTTCCCAAAAAGTTATATGATGTAAGCGTAAGCGGGGATAAGGGATGGGGTAAATGTGGCACTTCCGATAAGCCAGAAAAACATAGATTTTACCTTGGCCGCTTCAACGATCCAGAACTTGAGAACAATCAGGCGAAATCGCTGTTTGCGTCTTCTTTTATTATAGGCATTGCCCGCAAACATACATTTTTCGTCAAAATTAAAAATTGTGCTCTAAAACCGTGTCTGAGTGGAGATGAAATCACCGATATAGTGTTTTAACTGGATATATCAAGCATGTATGTGGCTTTGGGCTCGTGTATTATGAAGAACACCTCCAGGTCCTTTCTTGTTGTTTTCTTGCTAAAATTTAAAGAATTATCAAGGTTAAAGGAGTACTGAAATTATACTCCCGTGGGACTCCGATTACAACGGTAAATTTGTTGTGTGACTGTAAAGCGTATATTGAAATGCGAGAAACCGGCGACGATCGATCTAAGGCTAGCGACGTGCGTAATGTTGCCAACGCGAGCTCCTTTTCCTGTCCCTTCAAAGAGCACAGCTCTTAGAGGCAATAGCATTTTACTGCTCTCTGTTTGTTCTTTATGGCATATTTGTGCAAGGAAGGCTATATTATCAAACTTTATCATCGACAACTTTGTAATTACAAAAATTAATTATGGATCATTTTCAATAAACAATGACATTAACTTAAATAGTGATGCGTAATATATCGAGAAGTGTCTGTTACAAAAAAATTCTAAAAATAGGCATCAAATTGTTTGCTAATATGAAGCTTCTATTCATCGAACTCTCAGTATCTAGTTATCATTGTATCAAGAATCAAAGAAGAAAAAGAGTAACTTGTTCTCAGGTGCAATGATCAGTCCACTAAGGCTTGTCATTCCATACGTTTGTGCGCATATAGTACTGACAGCCAATTACTAAGTAAATACCAGAAATTATCAATATTTTAAACACCACTATAACAACAAATAGCGAAATTCAGTTCTCGACCGTATAATGACTTCTGGAGCAAATAGCAAGTAATTTGACTTCCCATTAATGGATCTAAACGACTTGCGTAAAGTTAACAAATGGAGGAATATTATTGGAATATACATATGCTTTCAAAAGCATTCAGTACCCACTGCAGCTTCACCGACGCGTGCTATTTAGTGCAATGCGCAAACGTGAAGTGCAATATGGTGAGTTCCTCGAGTTTTCGATTCGTATAATAATTAAAAACCAGCACTAAATTTCGCCGTCCAGATGACTGCACTCATGTGTTAGAGTATATAAGACTCGGTCTGAACTCTTGGGGAATTACGCCAAATCTACATATTTAGTTTTCCTTTTTTATCCAGCAGACTTCATTCTTTTCAACTGGGAGAATTTCATGATGATAGTGTTTTACTAGTTTTGTATAAACATATATGCAAGAAGGGAGTATAATCATGACTTCTTTATTGGGCTAGGTGGATAAAACCGATATTTTGAATATCACAACCAAGACAATTAAGGTCATACAAAAAGGCACAAAGCGACATGGTTTCTGTCATTGCCATTTGTATGACTTATTTTTGTCGGTTTTCTTAATGCTATTTAATAACTACAAGAAAACAATATTTTGTTCTGCTTGTTATTTCAGTATCAGCTACTGCCACCTGGAAAACCGGTGCTGCGACGCACAATCAGGTACGTACAGGCATTAACAAAGGAAAGTCGTGCTCAGCTATATTTACACTTCTTTCTCGCTCAAACCATTGATAGGAAGTTGCATTAGTCCATGATGGGCTAATTGAAAAGGACGTCAAACTCACATATAACTCCTTCCGTTGCCTTTACCTTTGCAGGAGTAATAAATGACAAAGCGGGAAGCTAGGACATACGTATTACAAAAAGAAACAAACAAATACGCATAAAGATAAGGCAAACAACCATAACTGCAGTTGGTTTGAACTTAGACTTGCGAGGTAAGCTTATGGAAAAAGTAGTTAAATCATAGCCTTGCCATTGATAAAACTAAACGAAAAACTGAGGGTAACATGGCAGTTTCACTTTTGACACCAGTTTTCCAAAGCATGTTACGTAGAGCTACTACAAACGCTACGTTCCAGGTATCGGCACCTCATTCCCTTCCCCGATTTCTTCATGGCCGCCGCCATCTTGGTGCTTGGTGCAGCGTGGACGCAGTTCGCGATCCATGCGATTGGAACGTGCGGCTTCCCAGGCTTTAGATACGCTGTTTGAAATCTCAGGCGATATTGTTTTCTAAAACGATTAGATTTCTTAGAATCTTTAGGCCACTTGGAGATATGTTTCTAGACTTTTACATTCCCCGCTAAATTTAGCACGGAAATTAGCGTCACATAACTTGACATCACTTGACCTACGCACAAATTCTCTCGCTGGATTTAGCGCGAAAATTGAAATCGTGTCACGTGAACTAAACACCAATTCAGTCCCTAAATATAGCAGAGATACGATGTCACATCTAGGACTGAGTACAGGCTAAACTTTTCAGCCAGATTAATCGCCATCCTTTAATCGATTCATCATTTGATTATTTGATCTCGTTTATTTCTGGGCATAATATATTTTTTACAAAGTCAGATTTTATATTTCTTTTTGTTTTGCTTGATAAATATGTAATAAGCGGCGCAATATACAATTTGGATTATAAATCCACCTTGATGAGTAGTTAGGAACTGTTCAAAAATACTCGCTCACAGATTATATTCAGCTGCATGGGGAGGCAAAAATATTCGCTGATTTTTTGTTGCAAAAGCGACCTCCTTTTTGTTGTTCACTATAATCTCTGTTGTGCTAAACGGACACTGGCAATACGTTGAAGTAGCCGAGGCACGTGTAACCTTCAGCACTTGTTCGGGGTAACAAATATCGCCCCTAGAGTTTACTCTAGGTTGAAATTTCACCTAAAGAGTGCCTTTTATACAGGCGTACTTGCCCACGTCTGCTTGGTAAAAGTTTTATTTTTACCTGCTTTGGTTCCTCAAAGTGTTACCGATTCATCGGTGAAAGAAATAATCGCCATCAAAGCATTAATCGATTAATTGGTAGAATTGATGGACAACTACTGCCCTTGCCATATGACTACTTGTCGTGGCTTATACACAAATTCAGTTTTCGCTAAATTACTGAAACAATTGACGAAACATGATACGATGTCACGGGACCTATACAAAAATTAAGATTCCCTGCTAGATTTAACGCTAAACTTGGTTTCCGAGTAACCTCAACTGCCATTCTAGTTTACCGGCCAAATTTAGTGGAGAATATGACGTCACATGACTTCAGGCCACATGACCAATGCTCACGTTCCCTTTCGAAATACTAGAACTGGCGGGAAATGAAGTCACATCATGTCACATGACCTATACATAATTTCAGTTTCCCCTCTAGATTGTGCCGAAAATTGACATAACACAGTTTCAACGAAAATTCAGTTTCCCCGCTAAATTTAGCGGGAAAAATGGCGCCATTTGATTGGACTCAATACCAATTCAGTTTCCCCGGAAAAATGACGTCATTGTAATGTAACATAAACTATACACATATGCAGTTTACCCGCTAAATTTGGCGGGAAATCGATACTTCACATACTGCTGCTTTCTCAAATATGACTCCAGATAATCCCTTGATTTGACACAAACATAAAAGGGTGCTGCCTGAAGTTGTTTTTATTTTTTTGTTTTTTTACTGTTTTGGCATATTTATGGATAGGAAAAGCTGTTTTTGTGGTTTCACCCGAAGCCTAAGAAGACTCACAACAATGATTTTAGGCACCAATATGGCTGGATGTTTGCCCCTATTAAGTTTATGTTAGAGTCTGTATTGTTACCCGCATGTGGGTGGCCGAGACAATGATTGTGATGAAAAACAACACTCGAAAGGACGGAAACAAACAACGAATACTAGGCACGCACGGACTGTGTTATGTGACTTTGTTAGTTTTATTTTAATAATAAATATTTTATTGCACTCTTCACATTTTACATATACCCGCCCGCTACAGCATTAATCAGTATGCTGGGGGCTATGTTCGACAAATGTTTCGTTTCTTTTAAAAGAAACGGAAGTGACGGAAAGTGACGATATCCCGTCCGATTAGCTACAGGCTGAAATGACGAAAGAGGGAGCTTTCGTCACGAGGCCTCTATTAGTGAGACGTGATGTCGTCACTTCCGTCACTTCCGTTTCTTTTAGGAAGAAAACGAAACATTTGTCGAGATAGCCCTGGTCTACAAGGACTTGAAAAATCCAGCCTGCACTTACTGATAACAAAGCGATGCGTATGTGGTGCAAGCAAATAAACAAAACAAACACAAGAAAACTCGCACATGCTGGAGGATCAACAAAGAATCGCGGTAGCTCAAGCCCGTTTCAAATATAGGAGTACAAGTGTCTTCTGTTCAGGTATTTTACTCGTTTTTAATCAATTCGAGGCAAGAACCTCCTCTGGTAGGTAAAGAGCACGTAATAGCGAAATGCAATATGACGTCATTTTCTTTTCGTACTTCGTATATACTGTAAGATTGACAAACTTCTCAGTGCGAATAATCGAAATGTGAAAGCGAGCTGGACAAGAAGGATGATCAACAATCCCCGGGGAAGGGGAAACAAAGGAAACAAAAGGACAAACACGGAACTCCAAACACAGCTAGGCGAATGGTGCACAAAGAAAAAATCCGCCTGGGTCCTGGTATGAAACCAGGGACCTCTCCATTTCCGGTTGAGCTCTGCAATAATGAGGCCAACCAGGAATTAGATGTCAGTAGAGCAAACAGGTTTCATCGGCTGCACCCCCGGTCACAGTCCCCAGCAAAGGTGAACGTACTGCATTTTAATGATATTATGATTGATGTTGGACTGAAAGCCAGCTGGAAAAGAATGGTGACAATATTTCCTGGAGAAAGGGAACAAAGGGGACAAAGGAAAAACGCCTGAAACATTCCGCATTATGTATAAATAAGCAGAGACAGCAGGCATCTTTTGATGTACATCATCAACATCAATCCACTCTATAAAAAGATTTCACATCGAGATGAACACCTTCAAATAATGTGCTGCTTCTATCGTACTCCCAACGGTAGGCAGCTACAGTTTCCGCAATAATGAGAGATGAAGGAACAATGTAATTTGTGAGAGTTAAAGTATTTGTAGGGACTACTAAAGAAGATCAGCGGTATTTACTAGAGTCTAACAAAAGCATAATTGTCTGAAAACAATGTCGGCTAGTAATTCAATACTTTTTGAAAATTTAAAGTGTGTTTGTTTTGTCACTGAGTTCGAGTACTAGGGTAAGTATCAGTCTCGCATATCGATACACTCGAGATGCAAGAGGCAGTGCTCAATTTGATTTACATAAATACTAAGAAGCTGACCTAATATTGAGCCGTGAGCACTCCCGAGTTATTCTGTATTACTTTACTTTAAACGTTGCCTATTTTAACCAGCTGATTCCTCTCGCCATATAATCTAAAGATGAATAGAAAGGCCCCCTGAAACACATATATGCTAGCTTCAGTCGTAGGAGTTTTTGATCAATCTCAGATGCCTTTGTCAAATCTAGAATGAGGGCAAACCAAATTGGCTTGTATCTAGACAGCAGCTTATGTGATATCTAAAATTTCCAACACATTCTGTGCTTCTATTTTTGCGGAAGCCGAACTTGGATGTGTATTTAACCATATTTTTTTAAAATAATCTCTCTTCTATTGAGTCCCCATTTTTTCATAATCTGCGTTATTACTCGCAATCCCGAAATCGGCCTGTAATTTGTCATGACGTCTTTTCTTTTACAAGTTTGATATAACGCCCTTATTACCTCGGTCTTCAACCCTTACTGGAATGTGCACAGTTGATTGGGTGCCGTCTAATATCTTTGATAGAATATCTTTAGGTTTATAAAACTTAAGCTGGAGATCCCCTAAACCTATTTCATCGTTCCCCGCAGGTTTTGAGCACTGACATATTTTGTTATTATCTATTCATGTTCTATTTTTGTAATCTGTGGGAAGTATGCGGGGTGCAAAACTGGTATCGTAATCATCCGGTCGTCCTCCTTGACATGTTACATCCTTCTCAGTTCAATGACTTTATGAGCAAACGACTCATTAAATAGGCTGCTGTGATAAGATCGTGGTTACCAAAAGCGTTTGCGATAATATTTTTGATAGTTTGATTTCCCCTTGAGTCCGTAATTTGTTTGATCCACTCCCGAATATTCTTGACGTTTCCCTGGAACTTTTGAAACGGCATTTGTTCAATAATATTTACTTTGCCCTCCTTATTTTCGCAGATATCATATATATTGCAACTTCTAAAATTTCTGGACTTGATTTCTGGATCTCGCGAGTCTTGCCTTTACATATATGTACATCAAAACATGTATATCTCGCGGCATAGTGTCATATTTTCTTCATTTATTCAGTCATTTTTCTGGTTTTCTTTGCTCCAATTTAACAGTTTTTCCCGTTCCACTGTTTCTTTTCTTTTCGTCCTTTTGAGCGCTGTTTTTTATTGTGATAAACAAATACCAAGTAACAACCCCCAACCCCTCTGACAGAGACATTTGTATGCACAGAGAAATATAATCCCCACCTAAAACAATATCCCCAATGAAGGGTCACAAATGGCCAGCGCATTAGATCTCTGGCTGGATTACGTTATATATATGTAAATGACTAAATTTTTCGCGAGGACCTCAATTTTCGCGAATTTATCGAAACGCCTACAATTCGCGAAAAATACGTCCCGCGAACAATTCGGGCAATATGTAAACGCTACGGAAGCTACACATGATTCGAGAAAATTAGAGCCCGCGAATAATTTCAAATTTTAAACTTTTGGCCCGATTCGCGAAAAAATTTGGGCCCGCGAGAATTAAGTCGTTTACAGTATTTTTTTTAACAGTGTGGTAATACCTTTAAAAAACTAAAGTAAGGCTTTCACTACACACACTGGGCTTGCATTTGCCTTTCGGTACATCCCGCCTCAGAACCATTGAGCTGGTAAAAAGTAAGCTTTAGTATTTATTAGCGTGCTGTAAACTTTAAGGCTTTTTCTGCACGCAGGATGTGGGTATATGATGTCGGCGTTTATTTTCAATTGGACGGCCGTTCTCTTGGCTTCTGCTTCTTTATTTTGGATTGAGCAACCGACTTCTTCAAACTGAAGGCGCGGTTTTTACAAAACACACAAGTTTATACAAATATACACTGTGTCAAGCACTATTTCATCGGATTGGAGCTAATTGCGTCAAACAAAAAAACGACCCATTTCTCAAATATAACGGTTCAAGAAGATAACGGGGAGTAGAGTTTATCCTTTGAATCCCAATATTTTTGAATTATTATATTTAAGAATCTAGATTAAGACACGTGTTGCGGCTCGTATATCATGGCTTTCACTGACGCCACATGAACTGCCACTGCAGGTGGCCTGGTTGCTGGCAGATGACCTCAGGAAACATACATATTGCACCGCCGAAATGTGTGTCCGCGAAGAAAAAGTAAAAAGTGAGCACAAGCATGGGTCCATACGACGTCACAGTGGAAGAAAGTGGTCGCGCATGGCGATTTCGAACAGTAAGCCATAAAATCTGGCTTGCATTGTCTTGCGCTTTCGCGAATACTTCTGGATTATAGAGACTGCGGTCATTTACAAGAGATGATAAACATCAAAGAAGCCATTTAGGTGTCCTGCCTCCACCGCAGGCAGCCACCACCATCGATGATGCTTCTGCTCTCTCGTTAGCCTTGAGCGTGATTGCAAAGCCAACGCACGACAGAAGGCAGCGAGTCCACCTGCCTTCGAAAGGCACCTTCCCTCGTTTTCACTTCGTCACCGACTATAGTGTATTGATCTGCGACTTGAATACCGCTTGCGTTAGCGTTACCGTTGAGCGCCTGCTCACCACGAGATTCCGCTATAGCGATTTTGACTCTACCGGATCTTGTGTTGCTAAAGTGTAGGTCGCAGTAAATTTTACCCACCAGCTCAGATGAGAGAACCAATTGCTTTTAACGTATGTTCAAGCATGGCTTTTTGATCACTGAGTGTTGGGGAGGGGGACAGAGAGGAGAAACACCTGCGATTTCGAGTTTGCAATAGTTGGGCGCTACTGCGAATGTGGGGAAAAAGTATGGTGCTGGCTAATCAAATATTGGCTACCAACATAGCACGAACGTTCTTGATTGATTTGACGACAATGAGGAGCGGAAGTACCGTAGTAAATTTTTAATCTCAATTCAATTGCCCAGTGTAGTACATCATTACAATGAGACTCAGTTGTTTGTTTTTGTTTTCCCGGTGCTTGATATACGTATATCAACGTGAAGGCGAACTTTCCTTCTCGGCAATAAAATCCCAGTGGAAAATATATGACCATGCAGTCCACTGAGGTGGTCTAGAATACTCTTCAGTATATGCTTTTTCCTATAACCACAAGCATAATTATATTAAAAGATCTAGTAGTTCATCACGTTCTCAGCACAGTTCCCATATCCCTTACGGAAAACGGTTAGTTCCATTCCCCCAACGGTAAATTTCTGTTTGAAGGATGTTTTTGCTCATCGATCTTTCTCTATCCGTGAAAAAAAAAAACAAAAAAAACTCGTATCTAAAAAAATTGGGGAAATAGAAATTGGCAAATATAGGTTCCCCTTGTACTCCAATTGGTAGTATTATCTAAACAGGACATTTACTTTCTGTAAAACACTAGATTTGCATTGAAAATGAAAGACATACAAAACAATTTAAGAAGGCGGCGGAAGCTTCGGATAAAATAAATCTCAAACCACTAACTGCATTCAGAATACTAATCAGGGTGAACCCCCCGGTGTTTGGAACGGTAACAACTAGGTTTCTACTAACCCCACCATAGTCTCTGACATGGGGAGAACTACATGAAGTAGTGTCTCCCATCCTGCCTTCAGCACGAGCATCCAATACCTCAATGACCTCCAGCGTCCCATGTAAATGTGTACGCGCCGCCGATGCTATAAAAAAGGCAACGAGTGCGTAAGCCTTTGGCCAATCTCCCTCCCCTACCTCCCCGCAGCCTGATCAAACGCGGATGGCGCGTCCTCAGTGACTGTGCCCGAGCGCGACGCCGAGCGCCCTTTGACGCATTTAACTGTACATGAGGACCGGTCACACGCTGACGCAGTATCCGCGTGTCCAATCTATGTCTGCGCTCGATCCCGTTGTGATGACGCTGAAATGCTAGTATGCGGACTTTGAATATTCTAGGTGGTGTTGCCTGGAGGATAGACACGACCCGCCGTTCTAACCCTGTCATTGACTAGAAGTTAGGTTTCTAGAGTATCGAAACTCCTTTTTTTTTGCTAGTGCACGCTCATCTTTGGGAACTTTGCCAGCAATCTTGATTTCGCCCATTCCACCCTTAGTGAACCAATCCGAATTCGCGGTGACAGTTTGTTTCATATAAAAAGAAATGCTTGTACACTTACTCTTACGCCTGAAACCGAGAATTGTATCCAAGTAGCGATGTTTCTTTCTTGAACTCGAACGAAAGAAATTATATTATTTTTAAAAATACAAAACTATGATTTTCTATTAAGAAAAGGCCAACAGTTGCACGTATTTTTACTGCTTCCACTAGGTGCCTCCACCCATAGCGGTGAATTCTGGCGGTACTTTTTGTATTAAGAAGTAATTTTTGAAGCAAAATAATATGAGTAAAATATTATTAGTGTTTTATTATTTTCCTTTAGCTGTAGTTTACGAAGGTTCAGCAGCTATTTTCGCGTATAACTCCAAAAGAGCTGAAATAAATAAATAAAATAAAACTAATTCTGTAGTGGGGACGAATTTCCGGACCCTAATTTGGCGACTGTGCTGCCAACCTCAACAAAACACGAGAAAAAGGATTGTCCAGTGACTCTAGTTTGTAGGATCGCTTCCCTCAACTTCTTAATCACTACCTGAAGTGGTTGGCCTCTTTCGGGGAGTCGAAATTTCTTTTAAGAATACGCTGCATGTTGGAGCGTTCTGCCCCTGTGTCAATGAAATAACTTTAGTAAAGTTCATGAACAAGTAGGTGACAGGCTTGTTCTTGAAATTTGAAAGCGGGGATGAATTTAACGAATTCTAGGACCTTCAGTTTTAACTATGAGATAGCTTTATATGAGAACCCTGGACGTACCTAGCTTGCTCGTATTGGTGTTGGTCGCAATGTAGCAAGGTCATAGAAGAGTCTGTCAGAGACGGAGTGCTGCTGTTCGTTTGACGTCATAGCGCACGCAACCAATGGCGTTGCTTCGCGCGGAGTGGGGAGGGGGTAACACTCCTCCTTTTCCACCTGTTGCATAGAAACGGGCTGTGCATAGTAAAGTAGGACCACCAGGGACTGCAAATAAAAACAGTTCTTTCGGATGTCAATACTACCCATTTCTAAATACGGGAATGATACTCGAATGGGACGCAGTAAAAGTAGGCTGAAAATTGTTGGTGCGGTTGCATCATATTGGGGTAAAATATTCACCGTCACCGAGTTTAATGAGCTCGAAACGTTAACGAGCCACCGCTACATCATTTTCAAAGTTCAGCTCGGTGCACGGGACACGTGTTGTGGTATTTTTCGACTACAGTTCATTAGTGCGGAAAACATATTGAAATAAGGACGTGCCACTATTGACTGCAGCAGTTACTAATTATGTATTGATTCCTGTTTAAGTAACTCTAATGTTATTTTTTAACCGCAACATTGCGTTGTGGCGTAAGTGACGTCATGCTGACTGCGTCGATGACTGCCGCCTGGCTGGTCAGGTGATGCTACCACAGCCCACTTAATTTGGAGGGGAAGCGTTTTCCCTATACAGTTAAAAAATGCTAAGGAGCATAATAATTACGCAGCGATTCAATTTCCCCGCTAAACTTAGCCGGAAACGTTTTTCCTCTAAAATTTACAAAGAAGTTCGATTTGGTAGATGAATATCCTCGATAAGTATAACGAGTAAATTGCGTTACGCATGTTGAATTTTTTTTCAACTTGTGAGGGGGTGCAGTATTTGTTCGAATTATTTTTATGAAAGAATAGACTTGCATATCTTCCGTGTAAAAAATATTTTTTTAGTCTGCAGTGCAAATTAATTTAGACGTGAATGGAGCCTTTGGCAAACTTTGCGCTATCTAGTGGCGGTGTTTCCAATCTATACTTGTGCGCTAAGAATGGTTACTCTTGGCAGTCACTGATATGGCGAAAGAGCCTGAAGCGCTTGCGTTCCCGCCACTGCTGCAACCCTACAAGTAATATACCTCCGCATTGCTTCGTCTCCCGTCATTGTACACAGAGGAGATTGAATGATAGTAATAAAGAAAAGTTGAGGAGTCAGGTATCCCGATTCAGTCTAAACAGCACAATCCTAGGGCTTCGAACAAGAAAGAAATTTGCTCGCCAAACGCACGCGTTCGGGGGAATCTAAAAATCGCTACATTGAAGGGCAAATGTTCGTGTGATGTTGTTTTCATGACCCATCGAGTTTCCGCCAATCTGATATCCTTAGATATCTGAAAACCACTGTCACTGTATACGAGATTTACTACAATCATTTCTACTTTGACTTTATTTTGTTTTTATGCGTTTCAAAGTGATGTATTTTATTCGTACACATCCCCTCCCCCCTTTCCCTATGTAATGCCTCATTGAGATCTTAAGGGTAAATATATAAAATTAAATGAAAGTGTGCTCTGGGTAGTGTAGCTGGCCTACTAGTGCTGTCCCAATAGAACCTTCAAAAGCTGCTTGCAGGCACTCGCCCCTACAATACTCACATGTTGAAACGACGATATTGCCAGGCCCATGCCTGTGATCAGCATTATTCATGGGACTCGCAAACACTTTAGCAGGGGTTGGACTTTGGTGAACTGCGCTGCCTCATATTTTTTCTATGGCATCCTCGATGTCTTTCCGAAATATCCAGCAAGGGACTGATGATTGCCGTAAAACGCAACAAGCACTTCCCGTTCAAAACACACAACATGGCCAGAAACTTGTGACAGACTCTTCTAGTTCACTTATCTGGCCCCACGTATCGTATTCCCTTTTAGCTTTTATGCCGTGTGAAATTCCTACCAAACAGAATGTTTGTCAAAAAAAAACAAAACACAACGGCAACTTTAAATATAGAAACGATGAGATTATGAGCGTCTGGCTTTTGCAGCAGACTGGTAACTTTACCCATCTGCCTTGCCATTTCACGGTGATACTGTGAGATCAATAGACGAACATCGCAACTTCTAAACAATTTCGCAGAAATCATCGCACGCATTTCCATAGTTATTATCGTTGACTTGGAGTGCGAACTACTTAGGTACCTTCAGATATGACTGTGTTGACTGTGAATATCAGCCTAAAACTTATGCTAATATTAGTGGTGGATTCTGCACAACGCGTATCTAAGGTTGTGTTGTCAACGTATGTATTCCAGGCACATTAGTTTTATGCGTTGACTGATATCCATTTTCCACCTGGTGCAATGTTGTCACCAATAAAAAAAGCCGATGAATTTGTAACGAAAAAAAGCGTTTTATAAGGTAAACTTGCACCAGCAAATCTAAAAAAAAGAGGCCACGCATATTGCGTCGGCGACGGAAGGTGACTGACTCGAGGCAGCGCGTTACCGCTAGTTTCATACACGGCACGTTCAGGAATGTTCTGAACAAGAACACTTGATGACAGCCGTGAATGGACTGGGATTCCTTAGAACATGATGAAAAAATAGGGTACACAACAGACGAGGAAAGGGAGATGAACCGAAGATAAAAGACAGGCGAGCGCTATTTTTATCATGTTTAACTTGTATCAACTCGCCCAGTGTATTACTTTAGTACAGTTGATTTATTGGAAGAGTACAGAATTATTGAAATAAGGATGACAGGCGGGATTCAAACCCCGTTCATCTGCTTGACAGCCGCATATGCTGCCACCTCCGCCATTCACGTGGCATTTGTTTTTCGGATTTGGACGTTGACACAAGGCAGTGGCACAAAATCGTGATGAAGCACGAAACGACACCATCCACCTTGGCTAATGTAAAACATGCTACAAGTCTTTGAGAGAAGACAACGCCTCAAAAGTTGGCAGCCACTCACATGTAGGTTGCTGGTCCTCATAAAATTCGTTCAGAAAGCATATGCGCTCAACAAAATACTTATGCACGGGGCGAACATTGATATCCGCGTGGAGCACAGCCATGCCGCACTCCATATGCTGTGCAGGTCCAGCAGTACGATCATGTCGTAGGGAGCGTAATTTGTCCTTTCTACCACTCAAAAACATATGCCATGGGGTGTTAATGGGAAGTATTTTCTCAGGGTCCCTTGAAGGATGTCCGCCCCCCCCCCTGCCAGAAAAGCCGCGTCCCAACAGTCTAGAAAAACGTGATCAACCGTTTCCTGCTTTCCGCACAGTATGCAGTTTTCACATCAAGCTACTGGGATACTTCTTTTAACTAATCAGGCTTTAACTGGAAGTGTTTGTCTATGCAACTTGAAAAAAAAAGTATTCGCATTAGGGTGTACCACTGTTCGCTTGACTCGCTTTCAGATATCCTGCCCTTCGCATGCACTGTACGAAACATGATACAGAGAAATTGAAAACAGCAAAACTATTAAATACTTCGTTAGTCGCTTGTTTGACACACAAGACAAGTATTTGAGTGAGAATCGCGTGACAGAAAAGCATTAAGCACCAACAACATCTTTCACATACGCGCGTACAAAGGATTTACGTCCTCGCTTGACGAAAGAATAAACCCAGGAAGCGGACCGGGCAATCTCACTTGAATAAAGGTTTGTATAAATGGTTCTCTCTTGTCTCTAAAACAATTCCTCAATTGACATTTTTAATGAATTTATTTAGTAAAAATGAACACATTGTTTAAATTCACGTCAACGAAAACCACTATATCGGTAAATATGAAAAAAAAAATCGCAGCACATGGGAAATGCATACCGAGTAGCATCGTCTCAAAGTTTTTACGGATGCATTTATCATTTGAAATTATGGCACATGCGCCTCGCCATGATAACTTTTTGGGGACAACTCAGTTCCTAACTGAAGGCGGAATATCAAGTGTAGAGCACTTGCGCTTATCCTGGTGCTATGACAAGTACTTCAAAGCGAATTATTTTTGAAAAGACAGTTCCCAAAGTGGGGATTGTTCGGCTGTTTTTAGACATTCGTTCAACTGTTGCAATTTGGGCACCCGCGCCTCGCCAGGTAACCTTTTCAGGAAAACCCACTTCCTAACTAAGGACAGAATATAAAATTAAGAGCTCGTCGAACCCATCCTCGTACTACGACAAATACTAAAAAACGAATCCTTTTTAGGAAAACTGGTCTCAAGGTGGAGATGATTCGGGCGTTTTTACGCATTCGTTCATCTTTTTGAACTGTGGGCACCTGCGCCTCGCCATGGAGCTTTTTCAGGACAACCCACTTCCCAGCTAAAAACAGTATATAAAATGTACAGCCCTCGTTTTCAATCCTGGTGCTCTGGCAAATAATAAAACACGATTTCTTCTTGAGAAAACATATCTGAAATTGGGGATGGTTGGTTGTTTGAAGGCATTCGTTCATTATTTGAAATTTCGCCAAAGGCGCCTCGCCAGGGAACTTTTTGACGACAACCCAGTTTCCTGCTAAAGGCAGAATACAAAATTTATAGCCCTCGAGCTCATCCGGGTACAATGGCAAGAAGTCGAAAATAAATCTTTTCGGAGAAAACCGGTCCCAAAGTGGGGATGGTTCGGCAGTTTTTACGTACTCGTTCATCATTTGAAATTTGGGCACCCGCGCCTCGCCAGGGAACTTTCTGACGAATTCCCAGTTTCCAGCTAAAGCCAGAATATAAAATTTAGAGCCACTGATCACATCCTGGTACAATGGCAAGTACACGAAAACAAATCCTTCTTGAGAAAACCGGTCTCAAATTGGGGATGGTTCGGCTGATATTAGGCATTCGTTCACCTTCTAAAATTTGGGTACACGCGCCTCGCCAGGAAACTACTTGAAGACAACCCAGTTCCAAGCTAAAGGCGTAATAAAAACATGCAGAGCCCTCGAGCCCATCGTTGTACTTAGGCAAATACTCGAAAACGAATACTTTTTGAGAAAACCGGTCTCAAAGTGGGGATGGTTCGGCAGTTTTTACGCATTCATTCATCTTTTGAAATTTGGACACACGCGCCTCGCCAGAACACCTTTTGAGAACAATCCATTTCCAATATAAAAACAAAATTTAAATTTTAGAACCCTCGAGCTTATTCTGGTACTATGGAAAGTACTACAGAGTAAATTATTTTTTAGAAAACAGTTCCGAAAGTTGGGATGTTTCGGCTGATTTTAGTCATTCGTTCATAATTTGAACTTTGGGCAACCGCGCCTCACCGGGGAACTCTCTGAGGGCAACCCAGTGTCCAGCTAAAGGCAGAATATCAAATTTAGAGCTCGCGAGGCGTTCCTGGTACAATGACAAGTACTCGAAAACGATTTCCTTTTTTGAAAACCGCTCCCAAAATGGGGATGGTTCGGCTGTTTTATGCATTCGTTAAATATTTTAAAGTTATGGCACCTGCGACTTGCCAGGGGAGCTTTTTTGGGACAATTCAGTTCAGCTAAAGGCAGAATATAAAATTTAGATCCCTCTAGCCTATCCTGCGTACTTTGGCAAGTACTCTAAAACAAATCCTGTTTAAGAAAACAGGTCTCGAAGTGGGGATGGTTCGGCGGTTTTTACTCGTTCGTTTATCTTTTAAAATTTGGGCACCCGCGCCTCGGCAGGGAACGTTTTGAGGAAAACCCAGTTCGCAGCTGAAGGAATAATGTAAAATTTAGAACTCCCGAGCCCAACCCGGTACTATGGTAATTACTCGTAAACAAATCCTTTTTCAGAAAACCAGTTTCAAACTGAGGTTGGTTTAACTGTTTTTACGGATTCGTTCATTTTTTTTTTAGTTTTTTAGTTTCGGCACACGCGTTTTGCAGGAAACTTTCTGAGGACTTTCCAGTTTCTAGCTTAAGACAAGATATAAAGTTTAGACACCTCGAGCACATCCTGGTACTGTGGCAAGTACTCCAAAGTGAATACATTTTTTTTGAGAAAACCGGTCCCAAAGTGGGGATGGTTCGGCTGATTTTAGGCATTCGTTAATCCTTTGAAATTTGGGAACACGCGCCTTGCTAGGGAACTTTTTGAGGGCAACCCAGTTCCCAGCTAAAGACAAAATATGAAATTTAGAACCTTCTAGCCCATCCTAATACTATGGCAAAAACTCGAAATCGAATCCTTTTTGAGAAAACCAGTCTCGAATGGGGGACGGTTCGGCTGTTCGTACGCATTCGTACATCTTTTAAAATTTGGGCACTTGCGTCTCATCCAGGAACTTTATGAGGCCAGCCGAGAACCTGACCGGTGATGAAATACAAAATTTAGGGCCATCGACAATAAGCTACTACCATGAAAAAGCCTTTAAAATTAGCATTATTTGTGTAAACTCGTCTCGAAGTGGACATGATTCGACTAATTTTAGGCATGCGTTCATTATTTCAAATTCCAGCACCCGCGCCTCATCAGGAACTTTTCTTAGCACTCCGAGATCTTAACTTTTGACGAAATAAAGAATTTAAGCTCTTCACTGCAAGCTTCTCCTATGTCAAATCCTCTGAAATGAGCCACCTTTAAGAAAGCTTGTCTCGAAGTCGACATGGTTCGCGTGCTTTTAGGCATCCGTTTATCATTTTAAATTTGTGCACCCGCGTATCATCCAGGCTCTTTTTAAGATTGGCTAAATTTTTAACTGGTGAGGAAATAAAACTTTAAGGCCGTCGAATACAAGCCTCAGCTATTGCAAAATTGTTGGCTTCGGCCCTCTCCTAAAATTGCGATATCAAGCAGAATATTTCAATACGATTTTTTTCCCAATTTTTCTTTCTTGTTTGTTCAGGGCGATTGGAGTAATTAATTCAATATAAAAATTTAGTGCGTGCTTCAATTTTACTTTTGCCATCGGAATTTTAAATGAACAAGAACGATCATCCTGTAATAAATCGTTTATTCACCTCAGTGCTTTCATTCCTTTAAATAAAAAAAATCACTGTCATAATCAAATAACAACAATATTGAGTTAAATTATTTTGAAAATGTTTTTTTATAACATTATATTATCGTAATACAAAGAGTTGTTTCTATTTTTTAGATTATTTTTGTCAGTAGCAGAATACTGGAAAATAACGCAGACGTGAAAACGAGAATGAATCAACGTTATTTGGCAAATTCGTCTCAGGAACACAATACAATTTTGAGAAAAAACAAAATGTTCCCAGTTCATTATCCATTCTTGTTGTTTACTTTAGTCAGAATGGAAAATCTTGTATTTTTCTTTATTTTAAAATTGTGCTGGTTTCAACTTTGTTGTTTCTCAAAACCTGGTGTGAGCTGCCTCCGGAATATATTTTAACATATGTAATACACGTCTTAGACACTACAGTTGTAGCCTTACTATTAGGGAGGGATCGTATTTAATTTATACAATCAGAACGATTTGCTTATATCCAAGAATAAAGTGTAGACTTCGGTTAACATGAATACTATAAGTAATAGCAATACATCAAAAATGTTATTCGACTGAGGAACGTGCAGTTTACACGTCATCATCTCAAAATGTTTGCACAATAAAAGCGGCATCTGAGAGAATGAAGTACTAGCATGGCAAATTGTTCAAAGCGTAACGTTTCGGCGTTGTGGCTATATTTGTATATGAAATACATGATCTTTAATGGGAGCGCTGCCGTAACCCGACAAGAGATGGCGCAAGCATACTATTGCACAAATTTTTGGAGATGCAATTGAGGTTGTACAATATTAACGTAGACTACGTAACTCACTGCAATCGCTAGCGAAGAAGTGACGATTTATGCAAGAAGGGCCGTTTCAGCAGATGGTGGTTCGAGGTTAGGTTCTCGGTGACAAATGTGTAGCTACGCCCGGTTTATGAT
The DNA here is from genome assembly GCA_037355805.1 of Ixodes ricinus. Classification (NCBI taxonomy): domain Eukaryota; kingdom Metazoa; phylum Arthropoda; class Arachnida; order Ixodida; family Ixodidae; genus Ixodes; species Ixodes ricinus. The sequence continues at coordinate 7,138 of JAZHYW010002067.1, read as the reverse complement.
CGCTCTTATTCTGTGTGGCATAGTACTTGTTAACTTCGCCTAATATGAAGTCATGCGTAATCGTAGCCAAGCCCCTATTCGGCAAGATGTCGTTGCCAGCGGCGTTACCCGCACTGGCTCTGACGAAGGCCGATATAGTAGGTAGGTTTCGTAAACCGCTTAGCTCCTCCGCTAAGCTATCCGCAACAAAATGGACGATACCGCGTCTGGTCGCCATTAACCTTGACTGAAGAAATCCGAATCTCGTAGCGGGTTTCCGAGAGCGTTGCGTAAAGGCGAAAACGATCTACGAGAATTCCCTTGTGGTGGCGGCGAACCACAAAAACAGTGTTTCCTGCTGTCGTCATTGACATTGTCAAATATGGCGTCTTAGAGGTCGCCAGCAGCAACGTAGAGGGTCAATTTTAGCGGGTTTATCCGCAATGTAGTGCACCTGTGTTCTTACAAGGAATACCAATAAAACGGTGATGGCGAACTGATGGCTAGCTGGTGTCAGGTGGTTAAGGATGTGGGGGACAATGAGCCACAGTGCACGTGAATGGACGGCGCCGTGAGCGGGGGAGAAGACGACGAAGGGACGACGCTCGTGGTGTGTGCGCGAGGACGGTCAGTTCCAAGGGCGGTGGACCAACGAAAGAGCCGGTGCCGAGACAAGACCATCCGACGAGAGAAACGGACTTCAGGGGCCCAGGAGAGCCTGAAGACAGCGGGCACCATGAGTATCCATTAAACGTTTCTTGATGGTAGCGCTTACTTGTGTGACTTCCTCGGAGCGACTAGAACTCGGCCTGGTCGGGCGATATTGATAGGCGACCCACATAACTGGCGCTTCCAACGTGGGGCCCGATCAGTCTGCCGTTGTTTCTTTTCGCTCCCAGGGAGTCCCACGAATCGCGATTTCTAGATTGAGGCTTCCTTTGTTTTCCCATTTTAATTTTTTGTTACTCCGCTGGACACCAGTGTTTAACGTTCTGCCGCTATGTCCAGGTTACGGAATAGGGCCGCCCATTCCGAGGCCTCAACCCAGTCAGTGGCGGATATTGACTCGGACGCGGGAGAAGGCACGAGTGGGCAAGCGAGCGTTGCGGCAGCGCCAGAGCCCCCAATTCCAGCGGTGAACACGGGAGACGTCAGCGAACTAATGCACGCCATGACGGCGATGTTCGCGACGTTTTCTAGACAGATGGGTTTGGCCCCAGGGGTGGCGAATCCCGCGCCAACGCCCGTGCCTCGCCCGCGGTTGAGCGTGCCGACGCCGACCTATTCGGGCTGCTCCGACGCAGCATCGGTTCACGATTTCCTGCAGGACCTAGACGCGTACATTGCCGCGTTGGGCACGTCGGATGAAACGGCCCTGATACAGATCGTCCCAATCGCGTTGACGGGTGACGCAGCGCGTTGGAGACGAATGCAGAGGCCCTTCCTTTCGATGGCAGATTTCCGGGCACGATTCAGAGAGGAATTTCTGCCTCCCGACTATGATATGCGGATCAGAGATGAGCTAGCCAGCCGTACTCAACATCCGGACGAGAGCCTCATAAGAATACATCCGCGCTCTCCAGGAGCTCTACTCTAGAGCCGAACCTACAGCGTCAGACGCGGAGAAGGTAGCTAGGGCGATCCGCCAGTGTCACCCTAGATTTAAACCCTACTTGCGCGGACGTGATTTCGCTGATCTGGAAGCACTTGCCAGAGAGGCGCGCACCGTTCAGGCGAGCTTGCTCGCCGAGTTGACGTATCGCCCCCTTCACGCGCAGAGGAATCTCTGGAGCCGGGTTGCGCCTGGACAGGACGAGGCGCGGGAGCTTGCGACGACTCACGTACGCCGTACGTGGCCGCTACAGGTCATAGGAGTGGCGAAACTGCTGTGCCCCGCGCCTTAGATCCCTTCGCTTTTGAACAGAGGCGCAGAGCAGCCAACGCGGGCTCTTCCAGGGCGCAACCCCGTAGGAGAGGCGGCGCAGCCGACCACCGCGGAGTCGCGAATCATTACGAGGGTCGCGGCAACTACAATGACCCTCGGCGCGACACTGCATCGCGTGATGGTAGCGGCGGACGCTCATCACACAATGGCAGGGGACAGGTCAGGTGCTATAAATGCTATCAGCTTGGGCATATCAAGCGTCAGTGCACATGGACGGCAGCTTCCCCCATGGGTCTCAGGGAAACGGGAGAGGCCGGCGCCACTAATTGGACTTCCCGACTCGCGGGTTGCCGGCCGCTGCCGAGGCCCCTCGTCAGTCTGCCAACGGGGCTGGAGTTGCGGTCAGCGACAGGTTGGTGTTTGCCCCGTCGGCATGTCGAACTCAGGGTTTGGCATCTGAGAAGGGGCCGTACGTGCGCGTCGAGATCGGTGGTAACATCTACTACGCACTAATTGACACCGGTTCGACCCTTTCCCTAATCGGAGACAGAGTCTACGAAGACTGTCGCCGAAGAGCACTCCAAGTGCGGAAGGTTTCCACAGCGCTGCGTTTAGCGGCAGGATCGGCTAGGGCACAAAGCGCAATACGCCTTCACCTTAGCCTCGACGGCAGACGAAAGAGGCAGCGTTTTCTCTATCTGCCAGGCATGCAAATTCCTGTGATTTTAGGACAGGACTTCGTCTGCCGGGAGGGGATTATCATAGACTTGACGAATAACGGGTACCACTATAATCCGTTGAGTCCCCTTATCCCCTTTGCAGTACCACCGACTTTCGGTCAGGACATAGAACGCTCACTCGCCGGATCACGAGAGGAGCAAACATTAGCTGCGCGAGTCGTATCGGGAAACGTTGAAGCGATTGTCGCTTCTTACAACGGGCCGATAGAACAGCGGCGGAGGTTAGCAGACGCCTTGCATCGACACGCAGCTATGTTTACCGAGAGGCCGGGACTTACAAACATTTTACAACATAGAATTGACACAGGAGATGCTAGACCATGGGGTTGTAATCCCAGACCGCTGAGTGCGCACAAGCGGGCTCTCCTAGATAAGGCTCTCGATGAGATGATAGACACAGGGGCCGTGAGGCCGTCACAGAGCCCCTGGGCTTTTCCGGTGGTCTTAGCGCCAAAAAAAGACGGCACCGCGCGCCTCTGCGTTGACTACCGCCGACTAAATGAGATTACACGAAGGGATTCATATCCCTTCCCGTCTATTGAGTCCATCATGTACTCGTTGGGTAGCGCGAGGGTTTTCACTACCTTGGATTGTAGCAGAGGTTTTTTGCAGATCCAGGTAGCACCACACGATGTCCAGAAGACGGCGTTCACCTGTCACAGGGGTCTGTTTGAGTTTATCCGCCTCCCGTTCGGATTGTCTAACTCGCCATCGAGTTTCCAACGGCTTATGGACATCGTGCTTGGGGACGCGAAGTTCAACTTTGCCATGGCATACATGGATGATGTCGTTGTATTTTCAAAGTAATTCGAGGAACATCTAGCACACCTTGAGATTATCTTAAGCAGAATGAGCAAAGCGGGGTTAACGATTAATCCAAAGAAGGTACAGCTCGCGGCCTCAAGGGTCAACCTCTTGGGTTTTATCGTAGATGATGGTACCTTGAGGCCGAACGAGGATAAGTTGAGGGCCATTCTTGATTACCCACCGCCGCGCGACGCGAAGAGCCTTCAAAGGTTCCTTGGAATGGTCGGTTTTTATCGGCAGTTCATTCCAGGGTGCGCTGGACTCACTCGGCCACTGAACCTGCTGCTCCACAAAGGCTCGAGATGGGCCTGGGGCCGAGAACAAGAGGTAGCTTTCTCTTCCCTTACGAAGGCGATAGCAGCCACGGCTAGCCTGTGCCTGCCAGACCTTAACCGTCCGTTCGTGGTACAGACAGACGCGAGCGACTACGGCGTCGGTGCGGTGCTATTGCAAGAGCATGACGGACACCTGCGCCCGGTGGCATTCGCCAGCCGAACCCTTACACCGCCAGAACGCAATTACAGCGTGACGGAGAAGGAGGGGCTGGCCGTCATGTTTGCTCTAAAGAAATTCGACCTGTATTTAGACGGGACCACCTTCGTCATTCAGACAGACCACGCCGCTCTAACCTGGATTCAAAGGTTGAAAGAGCCGGCGGGGAGGTTAGCTCGGTGGGCACTCACTTTGGAGCGATACTCCTATACTGTCGAGTACCGAAAGGGCTCCACCAACAAGGTTGCAGACGCACTTTCTCGGGCGCCCCATGATAGTGGTTGGAAGGAGGAGACGCAACCAGGGGATTGCGAGAGACCAGCTTCCCGCGCGGCCGCTCATAAGCGAGACAGCGGGGAGGGATCGCTGCAACAGGAGCTCGTCGCAGTGTTAGGAGGCCGCATGAGGGAACAAAGGATTGTGGCTTGGGGTGAAGTGGTGAGCAAGGAAGAGCTTGTCGAGGCCCAAAAGGCAGATGGTTTTTGTCAGCGGGTGTTGGGGAAAATTGCGGAAATGGCAAGCAACAACGGGAACGCTGGCGGTCAAGTAAACGAACATATTGATTCATACCTGCTGGGCCAAGACGGCTTATTGCTCCGCTACATTCCAACAATCGACGACGAGGAGGGGAACGACACTCCGTTCAGGGTGGTGATTCCTAGGAGGCTACGGAGGCGGTTTATCAGATACTTCCACGACTCGGCTCTGGCCTGGTCATGGCAGCGGCAGCAAGACTTTTCATAAGTTATGTCGCGTCGCGACCTGGCCGGGGATGAGACAGGACACGCTCCGATACGCCCGTAGCTGCCCAGCCTGCCAGAAAGCGAAGCCGCGAGGCGGAAAGCCCCCAGGCCTGATGCAGCCTGTAGTGAGTCACTACCCGTGGGAGATGGTTGCTTGCGACATCATCGGCCCACTACCAAAAAGTCCCCGTGGGAACCAGTACTTATTGGTAATAACCGATCATTTCTCAAAATGGGTGGAGTTACACCCGCTGAGGAAGCTGGTTTCGTAGCGCATCTGGGAGAAGTTGTTGGAAACTTTCATGCGCTTCGGCACACCCATCTGTCTCATCAGCGATAATGCTAGCTATTTTACCAGCAGAGTGTTCACTGACTCCTGCTTGGCGCTAAATATAAAGCACAAAAGGACGACACCATACCATCCTCAGGCTAATATCACTGAGAGAGTGAACCGAAACTTGAAGAGCATGCTGATCACACTAACAGAGAGACACAAGGACTGGAACAAACACATTGTCGAGATGGGTTTTGCAATCCGGACGACCGTGAACAGATCGACTGGGTTAACGCCCGCGCTGCTAAACTTGGGTAAGGAGCTATCGTCTCCGCTGGAGAACGGGTTACGGAATAACCAAGGTTCGACAGAGCGCCCACTCTCTAAGTACGCGGCGGAGTTGAAAGTTCGCCTTTCGAATGCGTTGCACGACGCCAGAGAGAACCTCGATGCAGCAAGGATCGAACAGGCGGCCCAGTACGATAAGAATCATCGTCACCTGGAGTAGAAGGTGGGGGACTTGGTCCTCAGGAGAACCCATCCATTGAGCAATGCAGCGAGCGTATTCGCAGCCTCACTTGCTCCGAAGTGGGAAGGGCCCTACGTGGTAAAGGCACGAATGTCACGTCTTACCTACATTCTCGCTCAGGAAAATGCGAGCGAGGAGTCTGGCCCGGTCCACATCACAGACCTGAAAAAGTACCATCTTCGTGATCGGGATGACGATGAAAGAGAACAAAACGAGGAATCCACCGTTCCGCGTGACACTCGCGCGCGACCGGCAACGCGGCCTAAGCGCGGTAGCCGAACAGTGCGCGAACCCGTCGGTGAGAGATCTGATAGGGGCTCTGCGCGGCGCTATAATCTGCGGCCTAGAACTTGATCTAATCTTTGCAAGATGTTAACAGAGCTTGTTCTGTCCAGAAATGCCCCCGGAGGAACCAGAATGGGCGGCGCCATCCAGGAGGGCGACCTTCCACCTCCCGGGATACCGGCGGAGCCAGCCGGACCAACTCCCATGGGTGGTCAACCCTTCCGGCAGAGGACCAGTCAGCCCAACGCACAGGGTGGTCAACCCGTTTGGCAGGAGACCGGCCAGACCAGCTGACAGGGTGGTCAACCCGATTGGCGGGGAAACGGCTAGACCAACCGACAGGGTGGTCAACCCGGTTGGCAAGGAGCAAGGCGGACCAACCATCAGGGTGGTCAACCTGGTTGGCAGAGACGGGGTGAACAATCCCGACGTCGACCACGTCAACGAAGGCAGGGCGGCGGAGACGTGGAGGACCGGGAAAGTGCCAGGGACACGCTGAAGGACGAGGTGCTGAAGATCATGCCGGTGCAGAAGCAGACGCGGGCTGGCCAGCGCACCCGCTTCAAGGCCTTTGTGGCCATTGGGGACTTCAACGCCCAGTGGGCCGGGGTGTCAAGTGCTCCAAAGAGGTGGCCACGGCCATCCTTCAAGCCATCATCCTGCCCAAGCTGTCCGTCATCCCCGTCCGCAGCGGCTATTGGGGAAACAAGATCGGAAAGCGCCACACCGTCCCCTGCAAGGTGACCGGCAGGTGTGGCAGCGTGCGGGTGCGGCTGATCCGGCGCCCCTCGGCACAAGCATCGTGTCCGCCCCAGTGCCCAAGAAGCTGCTGCACATGGCGGGCATCGAGGACTGCTACACCTCGGCCCGCGGCTCGACGGCTACCCTGGGCAACTTTGCCAAGACCACCTAGCTGGCCATCCAGCAGTCGTACAGCTGCCTGGCCCCGGACCTGTGGCGGGAGCGGCAGCTCATCAAGTCCCCCTACCAGAAGTTCACCAACTACCTGATGCACGTCCACCGCCACCAGCGACGCGGAGATGGGCGACCTGGTGTCCAGTGACTCGGTCGAGTGACTCCAGACTCTCCAGACCTCCCCGGAGTTTGAGGCTTGAGGGGAGGGGAGTGTGGGGGACAATGAGCCACAGTGCACGTGAATGGACGGCGCCGTGAGCGGGGAGAAGACGACGAAGAGACGACGCTCGTGGTGTGTGCGCGAGGACGGTCAGTTCCGAGGGCGGTGGACCAACGAAAGAGCGGGTGCCGAGACAAGACCTCCGACGAGAGCAACGGACTTCAGGGGCCCAGGAGAGACCTAGAAGACAGCGAGCACATGAGTATCCATTAAACGTTTCTTGATGGTAGCGCTTACTTGTGTGACTTCCTCGGAGCGACTAGAACTCG